>WEDG01001099.1:0-120990 GCA_017591395.1 Schistocephalus solidus | reverse complement strand
GTGGACCTCGTCGAAACGACGTCGTCGTGTGTGTGTGTGTGTGTGTGTGTGTGTGTGTGTGTGTGTGTGTGTGTGTGTGTGTGTGTGTGTGTGTGTGTGTGTGTGTGTGTGTGTGTGTGTGTGTGTGTGTGTGTGTAGTGTGTGTGTGTGTGTGTGTGTGTGTGTGTGTGTGTGTACTTTCAAAGCTGAAGGAAATCTGCATATTATACACGCCCTGATAACTACCTGCGGAGACCCCACGTCTGTTCAATGTTGTAACTATGATGAATCCTCATAACAGCATGCGGTCCGTTGTGAATCAGATTCTGTAAGATTGCCTGAGAAAATTACAGAACTTTAACAAAGGCACCTGTCCATCAAATTAGGAAATTTAAAAACACCTTAAGCGTTAGCACAAACTGCCTTAGGTTTTCTGGCCAGTACTGTCTTTGACAGGTACTGAGGGATTCTCAAGGCATGATAAAATTTCATGCCAGCAGACGGTTATGGAACTTTGAAAAAGACGATGACATAACTGGACCTAGGGTCCTCGTCCGTGGGACTCACGTTTATTTTAGCCGCTCGACTGCGTAGGAAGCTGGACACGCGGTTAATGATAAATCCAAGGCTGACAATGGCCAGGAAAATTATAGTGATCTCGGAGCGCTCCATCTGTCTGGTGAAGGGCCACTTTTTGGTGTTTTTCGGCGGCAAACAGGCACTGACGGTTCTGGAGAGTCGTCTCTACTGAAATTCAATGGGAGGCATTCTGCCTGGGCCTTAAAATGAGGACGTGCTCATCCTCCATCGACATCATGTTGATCCACCTGTGGGTCCTAGCCCGCGGGCAAGTGCAGGTTTTTATTGATGAAAGGCTGGACACCGAAGCCGATTAGTTCAGTTGATCAGCCACTAAAATAAGCAGTGACGCCCTCCTTTCCAATCGGGTTTTACGCTGTGCGGCAGGTGGATACTCTTGATGGTGATGGGGGTGAGAAGAGGAGGGAAGAACGCCCACAGCTTTGGGGATGCTTACGCCATGTCTCTCGAGACGCCGCCCTCGTGTAACTTAGATGTCAGTCGACAAAGTGCGTGTCCAGTAGACCAGGTGCTACGAGCATTTAACTTAATGCGCTAAATGACCCACTGAACCCTGGTTTAGTCCCCAGGTAGACGGGGATTGCTTGTATAGCCCACTCGGCAGGGCACGAGAGCGGGAACCGCGCGCAATGAAGGGTTTTCCGCCAAATTTCAGGGAACTTGGGGGTTAAGGGTAGGGTTAGGGTTAGGGGAAAAGAGAATATTTACCCTTACTGGAATTTAGCCTAAGGACACCTGTATAAAGGGATTTCGACCCTCGGTTGCGATAAATCCTGGGGTTGGGCTGTCGGTTAGTGATGCTGGTTACTAAGTCTATTGATGAGAGAGAAGTACGCTTTATTTTGGAAGTATAATTTCAAAATTTGCAGCACAATTCCTCTATTCACCACGAATAAGATTGGGCGCCCGAACAACCTAAAATCGGAAGATCAAAAACGAATGGCCGAAGATTGCAACTATCGACATCGTGAAGAATCACCCTTGAATGAGTCGCAAAATATAGATCAAATCGGACTTCCTTCAAAGCGGTGCCAGCTTCGTACGCTGATGACCTCTTTATTGTAGTTCGAATAAAAATCGAAGGCGAAAAATCGGGATATAATGGGCAAAATAGGCCAACTGATGTAAATATAAGAAAATTTACATGCAAATGAAGAGCAGAAAAATGGCAGCTCACTTTCAAAAGCTCGGCAGTGACACATGTATTGATTATTACCTGCCGGAAGCTTGATACTGTTCACGTAGGCCTCCTACCACAGGGGCAGACCGACTAAGGCATCTTTTATTTACTACGGATTTTTACGAGTACTTCTGAACAAATTGGGCATATTAAAACACCCCGAATGGTCATGGTGGTCACTAGCTGCCTGGTGGATTCAATATCGGCGTTGAGGTTCTTATTTCAAGCAATAACTGGTCAGCGCCGACACTATTGGCAGGGCTTAACCATATGCAGAAGAAAGCCAGAACCACGCAGGCCGTTTGGTCACGGGTTTCCCTCCACACACTCGCCGCGCAAAACAGTCCGTGCAGAAAAAACCGCATTCTCCCTTCCCACCCCGAGCACCCAAGGGCCCTCTCCCCTGACTACCTAATTTTCCGTGTTACGAGGAGCAAACCACGCTTGTCGAGTTAACACCATAGTGACAGTTCGACCGTCGATTTCGACGAGGTCCACCGTATGCTCCACACCAGGTGGTGCAGGGACGGTGACTTGCGCGTGAATTAGTTTTAAGTGATAGTAGCCTTGCGCTGCAGCTACCGCACTCTCTCCTCCTCCCCCACCTGAGCCCGGTGTCAAGACAGAGTCAAGAAGACCGGAGATGGGAGAGGGCGCAGGTGGCTGGCGCGGCCGGAGCCGCCCCTGGGCGTGCCACCACACCTGGCTCGGATCCCACGGAGTGGGAGTGCCATAAAGGCCACATTAAGAAGGGAGCCATTGCAACCTGACTCTCAGTCCGCCAGTCAGCCACTCCACACAAAAACACATTGGGCTGACCACGCGGTCCGAGTTATCCCGTCAGTTGGCAACCTTCCAAGCCACGGCTTTTAGCGCACCGTGATAGTTTCTAAGCGCGTCAGATTGTTTATAGTGAGGAATATGCACTGAGCTGTCGACCTCACTTTCCCCACTCCCCACAGTCAGACTACTGTCCGAGCCGGTCAGTTGCCTGATGTGGGAGTGGGGCGCATTGGCTGACGGATCGGCGTACCTGTTCGCGCGCCACAGCACGACCTGGTCCCCCATAACGCAATACACCAGGATTCACAAACTCAGGGGATATGGAGCAGCCATTGCCGTCTGACTCCCAGTCCACTGGTCAGCCACTCGACACAATACAGCATATACACTCGAGCCGACGGCGTGGTCTGGTGGAAGCGTCAGATTGGCAGACTTTCCCAGCCACGGTTTCTGTGGAAACCGTGAAATACTCTGGTAAATGGTGATTGTGAGGGTGTAGTCGATGTATTGGTGTAGGTAGTGTGTGCTGATTGAAGCTTAGCCCGGTGGTTTACCGGAGGTTGTCAGGAGGTGCATGTGTCCTAAGAGGCCCATGCGGGTGTGTAAATGTGCGAGAGCAAGGAGGTCAGTGAAGGCGGGCGCGTCGAATATATGTCGGAGCCCCAGGTACTGGTTCACCAGCCTCCGTGCGATGGATTCGCAGGTGACCGACCAGGCCGATGCGTGAGTTGAAGTTGTGGGCGCAGTGTGGGCAGGAGAAATCGGTAGAGGCTGGGGCGATGTTATTCATGGTAGTGGGGGTGGCGGTTGCGCTAAGAATGGCAGGAGCGGAGGATGTGAATGGTGTATCGGTGTTGTCGGCATTGTGGTGAATTCCGCTGTCATGGATGCGCATGTGACCGAATAGGCCCATGCGATGAGTGAATGCGCGAGTACAGTGAGGGCAGTGGAGGCGACGATCTCTGCTGTGTGATGGTGTTCCAGGCACTGGCTCACCGGTCTCTGTACGATGTATTCGCAAGTGACCGACCAGGCCGATGCGTGAGGTGAATGTGCGGTCGCATTGAGTACAGCTTAGGAGAGATTCCCCATCGCTGATGGTGGTTGTAGTGGTAGTAGTGAAGGCGAAGGCAATGGTGGTTGCGGTGGTGGGGGTAACAGGCGATGAGTAGATGGATGTGGTCTCTATGATGGTGGGAGTAATGGAATTGATGTCAGGAGTGAGGGTGGGGAGTCAGAATGAGGGCTGGCAGAATTTGACGTAGAAATTGGAATTGTGGGATTGTTGGTGCATTGCGTCCGAAGATGTCCGACCAGGCCGATTCTGCGCGCGGAAGATGCGCTGACAGCGCGGGCATGTTGGCAGGGCCTGGGCATTGGCGGTGTTGGTGCGGGGCGCTGGTGACTTTCGTGCCGCTCTTTTATTCTGGCGGCGGCGATCCGGTTGGCCTCGTAGATTGCTGAACCAGTCTTCACTGATCTTCTCCATGCCGGTCTATCCTGGGCGAGGTCTTCCCAGGTCGCCGAGCTGATTTGCAGTTGCTTCAGCGATTTCTTCAAAGTGTCCTTGTAGCGTCGTTTTTGACCCCCCTGACATATAATGGACGTTGGAAAGCTACTTTAAGCACCTAACAATCTACTCCTACACATGATAGTTCGACCGCCGATTTCGACTATGTCCACCGTATGCTCCACGAAAGGGTGGTGCACGGACGATGACTTGCGCGTGATTTAGCTAAAGTGATAGTAGACTTGCGCTGCATCTACCGCACTCTCCTCCTCCCCCACCTGAGCCCAGTGTCATGACAGAGTAAAGAAGACCGGAGATGGGAGAGGGCGCAGGTGGCTGGCGCGTTCCGAGCCGCCCCTGGGCGTACCACCACACCTGGCTCGGATCCCACGGGAGTGTGAGTGCCATAAAGGCCACATTAAAAAGGAGCCATTGCAGCCTCGACTCTCAGTCCACCAGTCAGCCACTCCACACACAACTCAAACTGGGCTGACCACGCGGTCCGAGTTATCCCATCAGTTAGCAACCTTCTAAGCCACGGCTTTTTAGCGCACACATTACACAAACCCGTCCTCTTCTACTTCATGAGTGAATTGTATAGTACGGAAGGCTGGTTATCGGTGAAAACGCTAGTTCGTCACTGTGCCCTCAAATAGCACAAGGTGGTAATGCCAAGCTAAACACAGGCAAAATGTTCTCTATTCAGAGCCACATCGCGGTCGGCCGCCGCGCAACAGGGACGAGAAGGCTGACGAGGCAAGCGTGCCACTGCTGGACTGCGTGGTTGCCCCCCGTCCTCCCAGTGTCAGCGGTCGGTACACGTTTAGTCACAGCACACAAGGCTGCGAGGGCAGAAAATTGGCACCACGGGACGTGACGCGCAGAATGCCTACCAGGCGTGCACGTGAACAGTTAGCCCAACGGCGACAAATACTAGGGAAAATGAAATAGCGATTCTCGCTCACTGGTCGTTGTTAGTTAGCTGTTTTACAACCCTTAGGTGGTTTGGATAACTTGAGAATGGAACGAAAAATGTGGAGCTTCCATGCAACTATGTATGATATCGAGCTGTGGGTGGAAAAATCGGCCAGTAAGTATCTTTTAAGTCCTAAGTGATTGGAGTCCAATGAGCCGATCAGAAATTCCGTTTGCCCTTGGATTCCCGGTTCAAAGACCTAACAGGAGGTCGCACAGCGACGAACAGGGGAGGATTCACGTAGGAAAGCAAAACTAAGTAAAAACCATTTCTGATGGCAATAAGATAGAATAAGTAAAGTAAGGTGAACGACAGTAAAACAAATAGACAAGACTGAATTGTTAAAAAATCAAGACGATGTGCAAACACAAAGCATGAGCAGGCATGGAAAAGTTTTTGCTCGACGGTGAAGCCCGTTGCAACACTGACAGGAGCTAAAGCTCGAAGTAAAATCCATGTAACTACCGGTAAACCGCAACTCCGATACGACAAGTTTAACTGTTCATCAAAGGGAAACACAAAAATAGTGACTAGTTAGAGTTCGGATTTATGAACATTTCAGACAGATGCGATGTCTAGGTATGTCGACGGAACAACTCAGTTGATGAGAATACCGAGCTGAATGTGACAGCAGGATCTACGAAGAGTATGATGGTCAAATGTGTTGAAAATATCGGTAACGTGCCCAGTCCAAAAACCTACTCTACTGCTTACTGCTGTTGTGTGCTTCTAAGCTGCGGAAGAATGGCTATTAATAACCCTCTACCGGAGGCGCATGTTTGCCGGCCAAACATGCCTTCGTACATAACAGGCACCGAAACTGATCAATCATTGACCGGAACTTCTTTCTGGTAGAAAAATGGCTGCTACTATAGCCTACTTCCTACCATCAGTGTTCTACTATGGCATTATCCCTACCCTACTAGTTACTGGTCAAAAGAAGAATCAGATTTAAAATATGTCGTCTGTATTGCGAAAAATTAAAATCCGAATTAAATAACAACAATTAAAACAACAGATACTTCTATAATATCTCGTAGGATTGCTATCAAGTGGTCTTCATATCCTTTTAAAGCACACTAACAGTGTTTATTCAAATGTCCCTGAAATAAATGCTGTGGAACTCTGCGGCTTTTGTTTCAAAATATGAGTCTTGCTGTCTAACCAGGTTCTCTCGATTTGCTGAGTGTGCGCACCTGTACTCGGACTAACGTAATTTTTCTGGTGATTGACGGTTTTGGGATCGTATTCGGTCCGATTAAGTTACCGGTAAGCTGGTCATTCGTCAGAATTTATCGTTTAACCCTGCTTCTAATTCGGATTGAATGATAAGGACCAACGTCACCGCACATCGCTTTGTGTATGTTGAAGTGCCCTAACACAATCCAAAGATCCATGAACCGTCGACGCGTGAGCATATTTCCGATAATCCTGTACTGTGGATCACCGCATTTTCTTCGGTAGGTGCGTCCACTTAAACGACGGCTACGATTGTACTTACGAAGCCCTTAAAAGCTGGCCTCATCAATATGTATTGGGCTTTCCGGCGTTAAATTCAGTTTTCCTATCCCAGCAATTGATAATATTTAAAATCCGACTTCCCTGCAGTAATAAGATCAGTCAACCACGGTAGGTGGGACCTATAAGTAAGCTGCGACACTTCCTCCAGTGGCATTCTGTCGCTCCAGAGATAAAAGAGCTGTGAAATTTCAGACCTTTAATTTACAGTGAAGTCTTCCGTTAAAATCCCAATAATAGAAGAGTGCGCCCCCCTTTAAAACAGACTGACAACGCCCTCTTCTGTACCTCCATACCGGCCCATTCTGTCTATGGAACTGCTTGTTTGTGAACATCACCGGCTCATCGCACTTGCGGCAGGATTTTCCCTCTACTAAGAGACCAAGTCTGACGAGATATCGTGACGGCGCTTCTTCAAAATGCCCCACTTCAGTATAAACCTCTCGTAAGAATATTTTGAAGGGTATGTTGAAGTACGAGCAGGCTCAAGCATTGAAATCACTTAAATTACTTATATGAACTGTGACGGGAAAAGCCAACTACTACCGAGTTGCTGATCGCATCCCTCGAGGCGGGTGACGCGTTCAATTTGGCAGTCAAGATGTCTGTTCAAGCTGGGACTTGAATGAAGCTTGCACGAGCAGATTGACCCACGCCCGCATTACAGGGCACTGTGACGTCATTCGCAAACTCACCGCGGTAACTGTTGACTAGTCAAATTGCCCTATAGCTACCACTTACTATGTTTTTGGTGGCAGTGCTGACGACGGACTCCGATCGGGTTCCAAAAGCTCAGACAGGTTAGAAAGTGGTTTCGGCGCTCGATTGCATTTTTTTATCCACGCTTCGGTGATGAGATTTACTAACCCCTAAAAATGTACTGAACAGATATTGATCACGCCACAGAGCTTGTAAGTAGAATTTATAAAAATTGCGGACGTCAAGTCGATAAGGTCTAAAAAATTATCATAATAAGAAATTCCTTAAAAATCTAAATGCTTACCTCTTGAAAATGCTAACTCTAAGAACGGCGCAATCTGCAGTCAAATGAACACGTGAATGAAAATTCTATGCAGCAGTTGCGGAAGTGCAACGAGGTTTCTGGATGCATAGAAAATCAGTTATAGAAATGGATAATTAGGTACTTGGCGTTTTCTGAGTGTGATCAACAGAAATGGGTAGAAGGATTATCACCAAGGGGCTCGCATTTTACAATTTCTCAAGTTATTCATAGTATGTTCTATGGATGAATACGAAACTTCGCGTTCCAGGTGTTTCCATGAGTAAAGGAGATTGGTCGAGCATCGGAACAGGGGCGACGAGTCATCGCAATCTGCCGCCCACATCTACGAAACTTGGTAGCCATCAAGATAATCGTCCACACCGGAAGCAAGGCGAGCGGAGAATTGCTTGAAGCCTAGTTCACGGATGGGAACTCAACCAAACGATGTATCGAGTTGGCGCCGGCGTTCAGATCCCTACGCATTCATCTCCTGACTTGCGTCATTAATCCTCGATCGCACAATTGTCACTCGGAGTCCACCATAGTAACAACTCGTGCACCTATACCCTCCCCCCTGCACCAGATATACCCGCAGTTCTGACTAACATTTTTTTAGCATTTATGCATACGCCTCATTTGCTTACTGTAAATTTTTTTTCTTTACCGAACCACTAGTTTTGCAAGCATGTAATAGTCATTTACAATTGAAGAAGGGGTCATAAAATTCACGATTTCATTAAATTTTACGTATCACCACCGTCGTCTTGTTTAAATATATTCTGGGTAAGCGATATTTCAAAATGCTTAAGTTAAAAAGCAAGTTTATGTCTTACTGATTGTTCACACTTGGACGAATGATCGTAAAATTTATGATTTCATTAAGTTATACCTTTCACCAGGGTCGATTCGCGCTTCTTTATTCTTACTAAATACTGTTCCAGAATGTCTTTATTTAAAAGCAAGCTTGTAAAGTTAGATACTATTTGATCTGTTTGTTTTTCCGAAGCCATATGCTTCTAAGAAAGCTTGAAATATAATCGATTGCACTATTTTATTGTAAAGACAGAAAGAGGTCCACCATTTTTAAAACCATGATCTCATGCTGCTTTTAATTTCCTTAGAACTTAATCGCTGACCTGGAGTAAATCAGTCTATTTAAAGGTTTATAGGTGCAGACTAAACGCTTATAGGAATAGTTGGGCTGATTTCTACCAGACTCGGTGGGTTAACCGCTTAATATTCATCAACCTGCTAACCGTCAGTCAGTAGTATATATATATATATATGATTGAATGGAACCGCCAAAGACAAGGGAGACTGGAATGGCCATTTCTGGCTTATTAGCCGTCATCAGCCAGTCATACCCAATTCCAAGTGTAGCACACCTGGGATTTGAACCCGCGACCTTTGGTATTTGAGTCGAACGCTCTACCATTGAGCCACGGGCTCGTTGTTTTGTCGGTTGTGATCGGGAATATGATGATAGTGTGGGGCTCACCGATCTGCTTTAGGAACATGCATGTTCCGTTGTGCCCTGGAGCTCAGACTAGAGCCCTCGCAGGCGGTCGCATAGCGACGTGTAGCATATGATTGAATGGAACCGAGCGTTCGACTCAAATACCAAAGGTCGCGGGTTCGAATCCCAGGTGTGCCACACTTGGGATTGGGTATGACTGGCTGATGACGGCTAATAAGCCAGAAATGGCCATTCCGGTCTCCCTTTTCTTTGTCAGTTCCATTCAATCATATGCTACACGTCGCTATGCGACCGCCTGCGAGGGCTCTAGTCTGAGCTCCAGGGCACAACGGAACATGCATGTTCCTTAAGCAGATCGGTGAGCCCCACACTATCATCATATTCCCGATCACAACCGACAAAACAACGAGCCCGTGGCTCAATGGTAGAGCGTTCGACTCAAATACCAAAGGTTGCGGGTTCGAATCCCAGGTGTGCCACACTTGGAATTGGGTATGACTGGCTGATGACGGCTAATATATATATGGGTTATAGGTGAAACCATATTGACAGAACGGGTGCTAACTAAAAGCACAGACACGTGTTTTACCGATATTCTTCCGCTGTTTGACACAGCTGCGAGGGGTTCGGCTCCTCAGCTGGCTGATAAATGATACTGTGGCAGGACTCAGTAAATCCGCTTTCGATTACCCAGAGTACGCAGGTTATTTTTGGAATGCTAGAGCATGTCCTAGGCACTCAAAAAAGTTCAACTCGACAGGTATTTTACGCAAGACTAAGCCCACCTTAGGCAGAAAATGGGTTCATGCTGGATGGCGAGTTGATCAGCTCTGAGGGGATCACGAGTTCATCTCATCACCAATACCCTTCCTTCGCCACTAACCGACAGTCTTCGAACCAATTTTTAGCTATCATTGCCTAAAATAGCAGCCTACGGTAAGTAGTTCCTGACAGCATGGAGGAGATATCCATGAAATCTAAGCTAGAAATAATTGTTCAACATAGACAGTATTTAACCAAATCCAACGATTATGGAAACTCAGCGAACCCTTAATCAAGGGTCATCCAAGCGTCGAACATGGAAGAGGGGGTAATTACTTAATTTAAGCTCAATCCCTGATACTTTTACCCGTAAGGTGGATTATTCTCAGCATTATTCTTGCAAGTCGCAAGTGCTATCAGAAAGAACTTTTAAGTGTGGTCAGTAAGGTAGTAATTGACTTCGAGCAAGGTCTTATGGAAATAGTTTCATGGTTCAACCACTTGTTTTGCTGTTTTGAACGTTGATATTCCGTTAGCAAAAGATGGTACAAGCACAATGTGCTGTCTTGCAACAAACTTTTCGGCCTAAATTAACAAATATGTGTTTCAGTTAACACACATGGTTGTAGATAACTGCGCTAATTTTAAAATCTAATCTTTTGTTTTAAGTAAGATGCAACATATGAACAATTTTTTGCCTAAAATTTTGGAGCAATATCTCAAGGGGGAATCTTCCATTACCATGCCCCTAGAAGTTGAAGCTGCCAGCCAGTCCCGATATTTCATTCAAATATGCGAACAGGTGCACTAGAGTAAGGGTTAAACATAGTTAAGTAGTATTCAGTAAATCTACCAATGCCTTGAGATATTATCAGTAAAGACGAAATTTGACCGGCCGTACGAATACAAACGTTGGACTCTTATGTGCAATCTCAGTCAAATGGCATGCAAGGTTTGAAAGGGTATCCGCGACGCCTTTTTTCTCAGACGGAAATTTTGGCTGTGCCGATTTGCCTAGAATATACCCTAGCTCTTCTACTTAAGAGAATCATGTTGGATGTAGTTCCGTGTTCCTGAAACAAGGTCCTGAAATAAAACAGAAAAAAAGAAAAAAACTGTTATGCATGCATACTTTGGCTTAAAGAATGAATAAAACTGCTATTGAGACGTAATAGCGTCTATGAGTAATCTTGCTACATATTTAATTCATAAGAATTGAATAAAAATAAGTAAAGATTTCCCCATTAAAGGTAAAACAGATCGCATTATTGAGAAAGACAACTACGTAATGTTTATTTCTTTTCTAACTCCAGATTAATTTGCTTAACAATTTTCTACCGACTTTGGAGATTAAAAAGGAATGGAGTTGCATGGAATTCCATGTCATACTATGACCGACGAGGCTTTGTATGACTGCTGCTAGACCACCTTGCTGCCTGTGCTTCGCAAAATGGGCGGCAGAGCAGAACAGACAAAAACGCCTTCGCCTGAAAAACTGTATCATTTTTAGTGCGGAGCCGTTAAAGCTAAGGTGATGGGCTCTCCCGCCCACCAGTGGCTATTAAGGACACAGGATAGATGACATTTTTTGAAACTTATGACCCCGTGCATGTCACTTAGTGATTTTTTTCCTTCGCTCTAGCTTGGACAACTGAAAACATCGCTTACCGTCCTGTGTACAGAGCTCAAACATTCATTTTAGGTTCTTGTAGACTTAAGGTCGATTGGGCTAGCTGAATAGTCAGAACACGCCTTCTCGACGTGGCTATAAGTAGAAAAACACCAGAAAAATGATTAGATGAGGGTGATTAGGACGTATGAGTTCCATCGCGGAGACCTGTGACTTCAGTCTGAAGGACATAATCTCAAACCTGATGAGGTTTCCAGTCAAATAATTTTCGACATTAGTTGACAACATCTCGCTAAAATATGAACAGGTTATTTTGCATACTGGGTTAAATCTAACTTTTGGTAAAGTTGGTAGGACGTAAGTGCGAAGAACAGTTTACCAAAAAAATCAAATGGGGCGGGGAGGAAGAAAAGCAATGTTTTAAAAAAGAGACACGAATAAACATGTTCAGCGAAAACCCGTCGTCATAATAGGAATTTTATGCACCTTACGTTTCGGACTCACGATTAATTCAATCATCAAAGACAACAACAGGTAATACTGATGGACGCCCAGGGACACACATTAGTTATAAGAGGCAATTTTAAGTTGCCGTACACGTTCTTAAATTAGCAAACCCCAAATTCCTCGCGAATTTTTATAGAAGCTTAGTTGGTAACCTATGAATTCATATTTGCTGCTATGTTGTCACTCATTCCACTGCTCGGCGGTAAACATACTTGACTATTTGGCTTACCAGTACTGTCGGGAGAAGAAATTACCCTCGCGTCCTCCATTTGGCCAATTACGTTGCCTAAGCACTGTCCGAGATCGATGGTCCGAAAGGTTGCGACTCACACTTTCAACTCCCAAAAATTGCGGCCCAGCTGAAATTGAATGCATGGGCTGGTCCCGTGGGGTGAGCCGCATTCGTAATTCCTTTTAACGGCTGATGCGCGTTTGTCTTTACGCGTCCAGAGTAATCTTTCTGTTTCTTCGACGTAAGAATTTGTCCGCAAGTGCACCTGATCCGTGAAAGGAACCTGGCCCTTTTGTTTTGACGGAAGGTTTTCTGGCCAGTGATTGTGTCCGGTCTGTGGAAATGGTTGACGGTCTCCGTATCGTTCTTAACGTATGGCAGAGTTTATCAAAAGTTGAAGCTGGTAAGACTTTAGCTGTCGTCTCATCTTCGCATGAATCGGAGGATGAGATTGCGCGAGTAACTATTCATTGTCAGTACCAGTTGTGGATATGGTAGTTCAGCAGCCTGTCGTCTGTTTCACTGCATTGTGTCTGGACATGCTGATGCAGTGCTCCTATGCAAATGGGTTTGCGGCTTCAACCACATGAGCATGCAATCGTAACCAGTGCAGTAGTGACTGCGGCCTTCAGATTACCGAAATAGTGCATGTTTAGTCATTCTTAAACTGTTCTAAAGAGATATCTTACTACAAAAGCTGAACGCTTTTCCCTACTGACAACACGGATACTGGCTAAACGTCTATACTGTATCCCTGCATGACGCATATGGGAGCTGTTCGGCTCATCAATGGGTCCCCCAGCATACCCATTGGGCTTTCTATATATATATATAAACTCTAGTTTTCACGCTGCCCTTGTATTTTCCTCGGAAATAAACCTGCCAACTTGGAGTTAATTCGTTGGAAGACAACTTTTGAGCTGGCATTGTAAGTCTATATGACTATTTGAGCTACTGCTGAATAACCGCGTTAGATTCACAAGCTGTCAACAGGCAGTCAGAGAACTAGTTGTATTTTGAGAACGTGTCAGCTAAAATAAATTAGATGGTTTGTAGGGATACAGAGGTCCAAATTTACGTAATGAAAGTAAACTAGATATTACACACGTATCACACATCCATTATATAAAGCCCAGTGCGTCGGATTTTGAAAGAACGTTGCGGTAGGACACGGAAATAGGTTTTCTCGTGTTCAAGGTAGTCGGGCCCTAAGTTCCAGGGGCATAGGGCTAAGACTAGGGTTATCTTTAAGTGTCGGGTTAGGGTTAGTGTTAGGGTTAGGATTTGGGCATTAGAATTCAGTGTACGGCCGCCTGAAGTTTGGTAGGTGTACCTATTCCCATGTAATCTCCGAGTTGGCTACCGACTCGATGGTTATGCTAGTTTGGAAATTTCGTGGTAATTTTGGCTATTTGCTTTAAAGATACGGCGATCGTAAAACGTTACCGATAGGTGCAGTAGGGACTAAAATATTCGTTTCACCTAAATTAACGATCATTTGTTAGCCATACATCAATCTTAAGTTATGATGGCTCTGCACTAGAACTCCAAATTACTCTTCATCGTTCCATTCTTGGAAGCAGAATTGATAACCTATTTCACGCTCCAAGTCCGGGAAAATTACCTTTTCAACTCGGAAGCTTTAAATAGCATGTTTGTCTAATGAAGCCAACTTGGTTCCAATCATTGTAAACAGAACTAAGTTAGAACTGAAAGAGTTGAACAGAATGTAGGCGCAGAACTTCACGGTCAATGTACCTGGACATTTAGCTGGTTCCAATGCTGGCCGCCTACTAAAACAAGCATGTGTGCACAATAACTTTCGCCCAGAAATGTCCACGCTTTCGCTTTTACGGTATCTGTCTTCCAAACCACCGTCTTTGACTGGCAGGTGGGAAACTAACTGTGTGAGGCCTCGACCACGTAAGCATGCATAGTAATCAGCTTCCTGGCTACCATTATTTTCCACGTAAGTTTTTACAGGCTTCAGTAAATTTTCTAACACAAATCCATCTTAGGCGGAAATAAAAAGCTTCTTTCGGTATTGAAATGTTAAAAACTACGGAAAATCACATTAAGTAAGAAGGAGTTTATGCAGAATTTTGGAAACAAAAAATTGTCCCAAATATAATAGATTTGATAAGGCACATTTAAGCAATTGCGCTCCTGGTTGCTATTGCAGCGTATGAGGGGAATAGTATGATCAACTTTTTGTGCATTTAGTCCGATTGACGATTAGTCGTAGCGGAAATACTAGTAGAAGTAGTAGTGGTGTTAGTAGTAGTAGTAGTAGTAGTAGTAGTAGTAGTAGTAGTAGTAGTAGTAGTAGTAGTAGTAGTAGTAGTAGTAGTAGTAGTACTTATTCACCGCCATGCTGTGGAACCCACGGCGTACCTCGTCGAAATCGACGGTACAACTCTCAGGTATTCAGATTAATAATAGTAATATTATTATTATTATTAGATGTAGTAGTTGTAGTAGCAGTAGTATTTATTCACCACCATGCTGTGGAACACACGGTGGACCTCGTCGAAATCTATGGTACAACTGTCAGGTATTCAGATTAATAAGAGTAATATTATTATTATTATTATTATCATTAGTAGTAGAAGCAGTAGCAGTAGTAGTAGCAGTAGTAGTATTAGTATTAGTAGTAGTAGTAGTAGTAGTAGTAGTAGTAGTAGTAGTAGTAGTAGTAGTAGTAGTAGTAGTAGTAGTAGTAGTAGTAGTGTAGTAGTAGTTATTCATCACCATGCTGTGGAACACACGGTGGGCCTCGTCGAAATCGACGGTGCAACTGTCAGGTATTCAGATTAATAAAAGTAATATTGGTAGCAGTAGTAGTAATATTAGCAGTAGTAGTAGGCGTTCAGAGTAATAATAGTAGTAGTTGCTGAACGCTCACTGATCGCTATATGAACTCACTCGTTCCGTTCTGCCTTGGGATACATTCTCGAGCCCCGCCAGAAGCCACAGACCAGCTAGTGATATAGGCAAAACGACATTTCCTACAAAGACAAGGGGGGAACGGAATGGCCAGTTCTGGCACATTAGCTGTCATCAGCCAGTCATAAACAGCCCCAGGTGGTGCGCCACCCGAGTCTCGTAACCCGCAGCCTGTTGATCGGAAGTCGAACGCTCTAACCATTGAGCCACGGGCTCGTCGTCTTGCCAGTTTAGATAGGGAATATTTACATTCGTTGATGAATGATCACCGATCGCTAACGGATCTCACTCGTCCCATTCTGTTCAATGATTAGATCGTTGAACTTCTGATCAACGATACACGGGTTCGAGCCTCGGGTTTTGTATGATCTGGGGTTGGGTGACTGGCTGATGACGGCTGATGAGCCCAAAATGGCCATTCCAGTCTCGCTTGTCTTTGTCGGCATTGTTCATCTGGCTTTAAATGTAGTAATAGTAGTAGGAGTATTAATAGTATTATTATTATTATTATTATTATTATTAGAAGTAGTAGTATGATTTGTCGGTCTCCATATGAGAGGGGCATTTGCTTGGTTACCAAAGAATGCGTTAATTTGAACGTCCAATAGCGTTTTCCCAATTTCTAGGTGCTCCAACGTGGATTGCTGAGGCATACATTTATTATTGTAAAATATGCCCATAATTTAACTTGACGAAAACTACAAAACGTTGTCCACTATGAATACACTTCTGAGGACACCAAGTAATTAATGAAAATAATTTAATGGGGCAAATTATTGCAAAACTCCGAATAGATTCCGGTGTGCCTATCCATCCGCGTTTTCTAGTTTGCTCAAAGTTTACATGGTGTAATGTCATAGAAATCAGAGAAGGTGAGCAGATAATGTAAAATAAATGGTTTACTAAATCGCCTGTTTTTAATGCTATCAGCGAAGCTTCCGCCGCGGGCTTACTAATGTGATCAGATTTCAGTTAGGGGCAGTTCAGATGCAACCTCAGTCGTGATGCACATGAAATTCGATGGCGAAAACCCCGAAGGACAGAAAAAGGCCTCTCAGAGGAAAGTAAAAGGGTTTGAACGGCTAAAGGAATTTCGTATGCCAACAGCCGTTGCAAAAATACGAACTTTTCCTGATCTGGCATTAATCACCGTATGAAAAGAAAAAAAATTCCTGCAAAAAACGAATATTTTCTCTTCTTTAGCGTACGTCAGGCGAGTCTACGCGCGAATAACGTCGTTATAAAGCAAGTCAGATCTGTCGGGGCGTCAGAATACTAAATTAACAATCTCGATATTTTTTGAGTCGAAGATGAGCATAAAGCTATTATTTCGTACATCAGGTCGATAGCTTCTGGGTGGGAGGACATAAATAGAGATTATTCGTGGAATACATATACTTTTTTTCTGTCACATGAACAGCTAAATGGCTGTAGAGTTTTTCTGCGATGTTGGGTTTGAGTGCACACGGGGTTTAAACGCAGATAAGCTAAAACATGAGTCACTACAATGAGTTTTTACCTTGATGGCTTCTATGCGATAGGCAAACGATAGAGGGAACGGCATCGGCATACATTTAAAGCAGGCAACAATTCCGACCTTTGAGCACAAGAAAACATCACCAGATGTCTATTAATTGTATAAGCAGGATATTTTTTTCAATGCGATCTTGCCTGCGGCCAGCAAGAAGATAGGTTAGTGGTAGCATCCTTGGCGAAATAACCTACTGGGTTCTTGACTAAAAGAATAATTTAATAGCAAATTGTTTTATCCACAAAAAAACATATATTTCACGTTTTTATCTGGAACGAATGTTTAGTACTGTGGTTCAGTTTTCTAATAAAGTTCTTGATATGTTTGCTGTACGTTAACTCAGACACATAAGCTATCGAATTTTGACTCAAAAGGACAGCACCTGTAACAAGCACCAACATGTTGAAATCTTGAATAAGCAAGCCTCGGGTGGTGCAAAACCTGGGGTTGCGTATGGATGGCTGACGATCACTGACAAGCCAGAAATGGCTATTCCAATCTCCCTAGTCTTTGTCGGCAATATGCATCTACCTATTTGACTACTGGGTGCTGTGCGGCTGCTGGTGGGACTCCAGAGTGAGCCTCAAGACAAAGCGGAACGAGTGAGTTCCGTAACCGATCGGAGAACGTCTATAAACAATGTGCATATTCCCGATCTGAACTTGCATTGCAACGAGCCCGTGGGTCCATGGTTAGATTGTTGCACTTCTAAGCAACAGGTCGCGGGTTCTAGCCTCGGGTGGCGCAACACCTGGGGTTGGGTATTGCTGGTTGATAAAGGTCATTAAGCCAGAAATTGCCATTGCGGTCTCTCCAATCTTTTGTCCATAATGTCCTACGGTGAAGAATCTTGGTCATCCAGCTAACGAAGCAATAGTGGCCTAAATCGACTACCTCGGCAACCCAACTCAGACCTACTGAATTGTTTGAGGCCGTAAGTTGGCCCCGGATTTCTATGTATTCCTCTATGTGGCTGAAATGGACCGCCAGCGTAGTTATCCCTTTAAACTGAAAAGGAAGTTGGCCTATACGGACGTCCGGCAGATCATCTTCCCGCAGGGTACCGTTAGAACCTAGAACGGAATCCTTTCTGAGGTGGTGCTCTCAGACATTGTTTTAAACATTTAAATGCAGAATAACAGTTGATAAACTGCAAACCTACCGTAACTTTAATGAAGGTTGTGTCAGTTACCGTTGTTTGCACCCGGATCACACACACTGTTGACTCTACAATTTCCGAAAATTATTGCTGCAAGCATTGATGCCATTGATTTGTCAGATAGGGATAGGGAGCTCAGGGATAAAAGCTTTTTTCCTAAATAAAGGAACTACGTGTTCCGCAATTTTGAAAACAGTTCTATTTACTTAGTGTCACTACCGTCTTACCTCGGAAACCAAAAGAAAATGCTCCATTAACCCAGTCCTTAGCCCCATTTAAGAATCACGTGGTCATTCGAAATGTGTGTTTACGTTGATCACATTCTAAGCTACTCCAAATATTCCTAAATCCTCCAAAACTGAAAAGAAACGTGCAGGGCTTTCATCTCATCTCAGGATATTGTGTAACAGTTATCCGTCTGTCGCACGCGAGGAGAACCCACATTGTCTCGTTAAGAGACCAGTGGTGAAGTGTGTGTGCATTGGTTTGTGGTAAACTGGACCAAAGAAGCACGTTCCCCAACCCCCCTTTGTCCCACAGCAAATTCATGAGGCAAAACCCAGTAAAGGCTTCCAAATATGGCGAAGTTTGCAGAGTAAATGGTACACCGACGCTTGGCACACAGGTACTGATCTCTCTCTCCACCCAAAATAGTTTCAACTGACGGGGCAGGGAGGGGATTCGTGCCTCTGATATGTCCGAGTGCTATAGAGGAGCCCTCTGAGAAGGAGTCTTTTTTATTGAATCCACGCATCATATGGCTGAGTTGTACTGTAATTTACTAAATTTGCAAGCCATGATAATAAGTGAGGTGCGAGAAGGTGGCAGAAGAAAATACTGAATTTTGACAGCAATGACGCAAACAGCCACAAGCGCAGGTGCATTATGATGCTTCATGGAAGTATTAAGATGCACTGCAGTAAAGCAGAAGCCGAGGTTGCCAAATCGAAATAGCTTCGACGGGTGTTCAGAGAAAATAGCTACCCACGCAACATCACCAACTGATACATGTGCAAACGAGACCGGAACCAAAATCCCACTGATGATCTCGATTGTGGTCAACCGTTTCTTGCACAACTTGGAATTGGATTCGCACACAGACCAGAGGCAACATTTAGGCGTCAGGTCGTGAGACTAAATGATCCATTGTAATTGCAAGAAATATCTGGAGTCGCCTATCGGATCTGATTCGGTTGCGCATTAAGTAATTACTTCGGAGAAAATGGAAGACTACTTCTAATGCGAACTGCGAATATGCGGTAGCAGCGCAGAGAAAGAGCACAAATTCCGACCTTGATGCCCATTCGACGAGACCCAGCCACAGATTGAAGTTAGATAAGGCGGAAATCCTCACAAGATTCGAAAAGCGCGTGAACCACGAGTGACTTGAGTAATGGTTCACGGGCTCCCAGTCTTTAAAAAAGCGCAATGATCTCTCCAATCAATATTCGTTGCTGAGTCTTAGTTCGGCTAAGCATTTAGCCACTCGGGGCTGCGCAGGTCAAGGCATTTTAAACCACCAGGGCCAGTGGGTCAGGTGGCCGAGCAATCATCATGCCAACACCTGATACGTGTTGATGAAATTTCAGCACGTGACGATACGCAGGCCGACTAGAACGCAATGAAGGCACATAAAGACAAACATCCTCGATAAAGGCGATAAACGTGATACGTCATTGGTATGCAGTAGCATGTTGACTTCATCCTAAAAATACTACAAACATGCGTATGAATTACCCGCATTCTTATAATGTTTTTGATGGCGGGTTCCAGTGTGAATCTGAAACGTCAGGCAAAAAAAGGCTCTTCTCCCAGCGATTGCCTTCTCAAAAGAGTATGGTGTTAACTTTGAGACGATGAGGATGAGGTTCGCTCAGTACCCTTCAGCTATCCCTTCACTAACTAGTAAGACTGACTTTGCGCTACAGTTCATATAGCGTTCGGTGCGAGAGTTTCCTTCCGTTAGCCCTCCCAACTGAGGAAGTCTAAAAAATATCGTAAAAAATACCCTTGATAGAAAACGCGAAATTTATTGAAGAAAAGTCCCGAATAACCTTTCGAAAACTTTCAGGTTAACAGAAAAATCGGCAAGAGGGAGTACGGATTTTGGTAACGAGATTGTCGCGTATGAAATTATTTATTTTCATATGAAACTAGGCACATACCATAACCCTTGAAGAATTCGCCGGGTATGCGGATGATTTCGGTAACTGGTTATGTGATAACACTTCCAGCGTCAAACTAATAATTGTGAAAACTACAAGATATTTAACCGTTTGTTTAACTGTCTGGCTGTTTAAGCAACCATTAACTCTCCGTTTTTGGCTTTCCTACTCCCTGTCCATTCCTCACCGACTAGATTTCGACTGAGTACTTTTGAATAGTTTATTTTTTAGCCTGAGTTGCGCATATGCCTTACAGAATTTTCTCCCGAGATACTTGCTTAAAAACCAAATCTTCCTCTGTCTACAACATGTAAAAATTTCACAAAGGAACAAAAGTCATATCTGTTTTGCTAAATATCCTAGTGTGGAACGTGAACTTCCCATGCAGTGCAGGAAAAATATTCTGTGCTTGAAGAGAGAATAAGTCTATATTTTCGGCCATAAACCACGGACAGTGTATTGTAAAGGAAAATATTGGTGAAAAATTGTAAATGTTAAAAGCCCACCAGCCTACTCCTACAGTGTCGAATGCTCTCGTACAAGTGCTATAACAACTACGACATTACTACTTTAGGCGTTGCTGGATCTCAATCCGATGAATAGATTAGAACTTTTAAATGCAACCTGCGTTTCTATGAGGACAAAAATCATGTTGACCCATTTATTTTGAACATTTCAAATGGTCGCAATTCTGTACAGTTTATTCCGCAAACGCATTTGCTGAATAAATCGTGAACTGATCAGAGAACGTATTCCGAGAGGTCATGTGAAGAGCACATTACAAGCTATTTAAATCCAAAACCTTTTTATATACCTGATGATTCTGATGCAATCACCGAAAGCAAACGCATCAATTAGACAATCAAGCGCGCACACATGATAAGGAACACACACAGGGAACGTATTCAAGCATAACAGAACAGTGAACGCAGTGGTTGTTAATTAAGCAGCAGTTTAAATGTTTAGAGTTTGTCGCAGTAGTTGCTGAAGGGGCAAAGGCCACTTTAGTAGATACATGTTTCGCATCAGCATTTTCTGCAAATATGTTGCGCGCTTTCAGATTTTTCGTATGAGCACGAGTCCCTGCAAGTCCAACTTTGTATTACACCCTTTCCGACTAGACAGTAAATAATCTAATTTATTTGTATTGTTCAATAACAATAATACATCCTGAGGCAACCAAATTGTTTTAAGATCTTCATAATATCAAAAGGCGCAGATATCGGCCCTAACGTAGTTGGTAACATTTGATGAGTTAACATAAAATTTTGGAAAAATCTTAACACAGAAGCATGACAGGAAATTTGGTTAGTGGGCAGAGGTAATCGGTAAAGCTTGGAAATTTTAAACTAAGTAAACGCATATAAAACCTCTATAAGAAAGACGTATGGACTAAAATAGGGCTAAAAATTTACCACCCTACGAGGATTATAATGTTTGATACCTAATCCGCTTGTTTGTCCAACTTAGATATCTTGCGATATTTTGAAAACGTGTATGTTGCTTCAAACGTCTGCTCTGTTTCTGTTAATGCGGTTTTACCAGACTTCTCAACACTATACGAACAAACTATGGAGTTTTTTGACTATCTTCATTTATTTTACCGCCATGGTTTTTATTTACAATACGCTGTTCTTCGCTAATGGCTGTTGATATTTTTCGTTCTTTAGGCCCACCATTTTTTTCTGCACTGCATGAGAATTTCACGTTCCGCACTATGATATTTAGCAAAACAGATATGGCTTTTGTTCTTCGTTGAACTTTTTTACATGTTGCAAACAGCGGAAAATTTCGTTTTTAAGCAGGTATATCAGGAGCAAACTCTGTAAGGCAGATGCGCCAATCGGGCTAACAAATAAATTTTTTTAAAGTACTCAGTTGAAATCCAGATGGCGAGGAATGGACAGGAAATAGGACAGACAACAAACGGAGCGATAATGTTTGCTCAAACAGCCAGACAGTTAAACAACCGGTTAAATATATTGGAAAATCCTGAAGGTGATCAAATTTACGCAATGGGACATATCTGAGCGATCAAATGGTAGATTAGCTCTTAGGATTTATCGTGGAAGCTACGACATAGACTTAAAGGTTTTTTGACTCCCTCATGAAACAAGAATCGCTATCATTAAGCCCTCAGCATTTATATGTTCGGTTGAGGTGTTTAGTTCGTTTCTTGCCAAGGCTGACCTGAAATGTCTCATCTTGTTGTGTCTTCTTCCGGACCTCTGTCGACATCCTTTTAGGTTTGTAATTTTCGAGTGTAAATGATGGTCAGTCTGGAATATTTTACTTTCGGAATATCATCTTATACTCCGAAGCTTAATTGGAGCGTCCGTTCACTGTCATTTTTTCGCCCTGGACAGTCGTTCCTTTGTGTCATTAAACTATGGCCATCACCAGGCTGATTTCACCGGTTAAGATTGCCTTGAGATTTTAAAAGTTTTTGTTGACTGTCATTTGGCTTTCCTGCGGTTTCTTGGGTCCTCTTCCTGTGGTATTTAGGTTGATTTGTGACTATACGGCATTTGTTATGTTTTTGGAGGATGCCTTCTGGATACCTGTCACGGTTACCTATTATGAGGACATTCCATAGGCTATCAACTATAAAAACTACCATTTTCTTAAATGTACTTCTGTTTGGAAACACGGTTGTAGAATATCATTAAAATATGCACAGACCCTCTTCTCTCTACCTTCCCTGCATCCCTCATTTCAGTATCCCTGTTTACGTTTGATTCTATGAGGTTTGATGTATATTGTGTAATAGTTTGTAGAAAAGGTTTTGTCGGTTGAAATTTAATGGTTTGCTCTTTTACAATCTCAAGGGATCCGATTATAAGGTCTCCTTCTTTTCCTGCCTTATTTTCCAAAACTTTAAACAATCAAACCAACATGTTATTCGTGACGTTCTCCTATACACCTATTCTCTTCTCTAGTTTATTTTCTTACCATTAGGCTCCGAACAATATCTGGTCAGATAGATTTGACCAACACTGAGACTCTTGTCACCATTCTTCAGATTTAACCCGTTGGACACCTGCTTCGCTCTCTGTTCCCATACAAAGGTGTTACAGAGGAAGTATGCGTCTGCTTATTGGCCTAAAAGACCAAACGCGTGCTTAACTGTGCCACGCATAACCTGATCCCCGCAAGAACTGGGAGTGCTGCAAAGGCCACATTGCGATACTAGTGCCCTGTAACTGTCATTTAAGATCAGGACTGAGTTATCCCATCGGTTGGCAGTTTTGGGATGCTTCGGTTAAACCCATATGAATTGCTCTCGAGCCCAATGACGTCTTTTATCTTCCTTTGCCTCCAACCAACCTGTTAACCAATATTTACCTCCGACCCTTTTCCCACTTATGGACCTTTTAAAATTCGTCAATACCGAATACCTGCGAAACAAATGTCTGGACTTTTAGCAAGTACCTTTGCTGTGAGTTTGTTTCCACCTGTGATCCCTAAATATACCACAGGCTGCCTGTTGGCATTTAAGTGAATATTACCCAGTTATGTCGCTGTTGCTGAGAGAATTCGGCCAAAATATTAAATATCATCTTTTAGTCTACGTCTATAAAACTTCAAATAGCCTGATTTACTCCAAGTTAGCGATTTATTTCTCAGGAAAATAAATTGCAGTAACCCACATTAACTGATTTCATGGAAAGAACGAGAATAAGTTCCTGCCTCGTAAGAGAAGTGATCAACTAATTAGATTTACGTAAATTTTGGAGTATTAAAACCCCACTCCGTACTCAGCTAATGGCTTGCAGTAAATCCTGAAACTCGCGAAAACCGGTCGGTATCCTTAAAAGTGAACATATTTACTTACTTTGCTTTTTACTCCTGACAAGAGAGTTTCACTTAAAATGTTTGATAAATTGAGACAGGCTGCTTTACAATCATGTTTTTATCCAGCTATCCACGATGGTTTCGCTCGGAAAAATGGAGCTTATGGATAACAGTAGTTTCAACTACTTTTATATGGAAAAAAACAGAGCCTTTTTTATGGTTGCTTCGTTGGAATTTTATATTTTGAGTTTGTCCAACGCCTCCGCCTCATCTTCATCTTACAGTTAAGTAAGCGTCGCAAAATACATTTCACCAATCCTCCAGAATGTCAACTGACTCGCTAGTAAAAACGATAGCAAACTTCATACTACATAAGTACCTATCTAAAAACGGCGTCTTGGATGGTCCGCAAGATATTTTGTGAAAACCCCTGTGAGCACAACTACCTTGAGTTTTTTTATGTTTATGAGTATTCGAACATTTTCTGATAGTTCTTCTCCATTAAAAAGTGTATTTGAAGGTTTCGGAAAGTAATTTATGGATTTTTTGCGTTCATTACCCTCATGTCACTACTTGTTAGGATTTCCTTCCACGGGTGAGCCACTATTTGCAAGTTAGTATCATTCCTCACCACCATTGGTGTTCTTGCGGCTACCCATGCTTTCAGTAGTCTTCCTGTTATCTAGCATAATTTCGTTGACAACAGACGTAACGGTCGTTTCAAGGTGTGATAGTAGATCTTCTGGTTTTTTGACTTACATCAAGTGGTTACCCTGTGGTTGGTGGCTGTGGAAACGCTCTAGAGTACGGGAGTCGACAAAAGTACATTCCCTCATATGTTAGTCTCGTGGCTCTTTTCGTTTGCGGGTCCGTGAAGATGGTTGAGTAACCGGTTTTTTGTCAGCGGTCTGACGGGCCATCACCAAACTGCCTCTGACAAGATATCATTAGTAGATGTGGTTTGCATGATTTTATTCTTTTCCCGGTCAGTAATAATAATCCACTACTAACGTTTAAATGCACACTTTTTGATGAATTGTGCAGTCTTGCTTAAAGTCCTTATTAATGTCCTGTCGAAGTTGACTGTAACGGGAGAGGAGTGGACTATATGACTGGTCAGCCATTATCCAGTCATCTGTACTCAGTTTTTTTTACTGAAGCAAAACTGGAGGGAAAGAGAATTGTGTGTGGATGCCGAGAGAAAATATTCCTATCGCTGCGCATAGGAAACCGACAGCTGTTGTATTTGTTTGTTTTTTCTGCGTTTTTTGGTTCTATTCATCTTGGGTCGCTATAGCGGTTGATAGAGGTCGACTGTATGCCAACCAAAGTTATTCCTTTAATTATGACCTGCTACCGCTCCATCAATACTCGACTTCTGGCTCATAGTAGTCCCTCCCAATTTTCTGATATTCGCTCTGCTGTTCAACGAGTTTGTGTTATACGACCCATCCTATTCGACAGCGCCGTTGTCTGATTTTGGGCAAGGCTCTACGCCGTTTTGAATGTGTCATATTTTCATCCAACCATCGTTTAACTGTCAATGAGTCGATGCTGATCGCAGGGTTTTCCTGTGCTTAAGAAAGTACATAGGATGTTCTGCAATATCCCTTCCACGGCTAAGATCCATATGTATCGAGCCTTCATTTGATTGGTCTTCGTGTGTAGTTGTGAATGTCTGACTGTGTGCACGAAAGATGAACAATAACTGATGGTTTTGACCACGTTTGCCTAAGTATAACCCTTCGAGTGACATACGCCAGTTCTGTCTTAAACGAAACGACCCGCAATTGCCTCAGGAACATCGCTATGATATTTCAGACCACCTATGAAGGATGCTCGCAATGCTTTCAGCACACCATTCGTCGATTCGTGCGTGAGTCCGGGGCTACTACCATTGTTCCGACATTGCTGTCCACTTGGCAGTCCCTAAGAGATTAAAGAGCTATTCAAACCTAGTCCATCAAAACGTAGGGGTGGTACTTAAATCTTCAGCCTTCGGCCTCAGTTTCTAGCGAAAGGAGTTTGTCGCTGATGCAGGTAGTCATGCTTATGCAAAGTCGTCAGGACAGGATAAGGGGATTCTCGGACCGTAGATATTCCTACCCCGTCTCTGGAGGGAGTGGATCGAACTATGCAGGTCCGCTGTAGCATATAATCTAGCACGTAGAGGTACAAGCTGCAGCATACTCAGAAATGGCCTGATCGAGAATGACTATTATCGTGGTATGTACGCATACAAAAACTGAAGATTATTTTGCTGATATGGTGTGACCTTTGCAATTCAACACATTTTTTCCGTTTTTATGGCAAAATGTGTTCCAATCGGACCTAGAAAAGTTACTACGTAGAGGAATAACTTGTTCCTTACTGTTGCTTTATAGCAACTCATATGGGTACGATAACCGCGTAATGGAAGTCTGGTTTGTATCTGTACAAAGACCTATGAGTGTATATCTTTGGAGCGGCGGCACTGAGACACTTGATTACCGATCGTGCGTAACCTTCACTGCAGTTCTCTTGGCTGGGCATGCCTTAGCAAGTTTCTCTAGATAATTCTTGATTTCATGTCTATAAGACGTAGGTCTTGCAGCTCCATAGAAGCTCTCTTTTCTTCTAAAATGCCATGACTACTCGCCCCTTGGTAATTCAAGTGGTATTGCACTCGATCGGAATTCGAGATTTTGACGGCTGGAATGTACCTCAGCGTGTACTTTTTCTGACCATTCGTTTCGGCATCGAAGGCTTCTTGTCTTTATTGGGTACTGTTCATTCCATACGGGCACAAAAAGAACGATCTGTTTCCCGCAGTACCCTCTCAGAAATCGATATTGCCAAATCCTTTTGCAGTATCGTTTGCCTAGATATCACAAGACAGAGTGGTTGGTCTTAACGGTACTCACAAAATGGACTTAACTGCTTAACCACCTTTTTTCCTAGGTCTTTTCAAAGAGTGAGCATTATTTGATGTCTTTAAACTTTCTGGTAATGGAGCTGGGGGTGAAAAGTCAGATACCCTAACATACTCACCTTCCGACTTTTACACAGACGGATGACTCGCCTGCTTACCTTCCCTTGCCCTCATTTCTTTCCAGCACATGCGATTTCAGTGGGGTGCCTCCTCTCCACATGAACCCCGATGATCAGCCAACGGACTTCAGTGAGATCGAGATTGCCCCTAGCCAGTCGCCGGAGATCTACTACTATAAACTACACCCAGGACGCAACATCTTCTTTTGCCGAGGTCATGGTGTAATGAGTCGTCAGATGGGAGTCTTCTATCTTACAGTATTCCTCATCGTTGGTGTTAGCGCACTCTTTTTACCTTCGACTGTCGATACCTGGCGGTTACACTGAGTCCAGCCATCGCCGCGGTCGGTGTTCTTCTCTTCGTCTTTGTACTGGCTGTGCTCCTGCGTGCCAGCTGCATCGACCCTGGCATCATCCCCCGAGCCACCGTTGAGGAGCTGAAATGGACAGAAGGTGATATGTTGTTACCTCTGTGGCTACCCTTTTTCGCACCCCTTCCTTTCGTTCGTCAACCTGACTGTGGAGCACCCTCGCTCACTAGATTAATGGATTTACTCAGTTGACCTTTTTGATCTACGAGAGGACCATCCTCAGAGGTAGAAAAGTGGAGAGAGAAAAGGCGAAGACGAACCGGGGGGGGTGGGTGTGCTATATTTAGAGAGTAGGATTCCTACGCAGCCGTATCCCTACCGAGTGTCAGGTTGCTCGTCGCGGGGATTCTATCGTTGGCTAGCGTGACAAGGGGTGAATAGTCCTGTTAATTACTGCCTTCCTACTTAATATGCGCTGAATATTGCCGAAAAAGAAAAGGAAGGCTTGAATGGCCATTTCTGGCTCAATAGCTGTCATCAGCCAGCTATACCCAACCCCAGGTGGTGCACCACCCGATCGAGGGTTCGAGCCTCGGATGGAGCACCATTTGGCGCTCGGAATGGCTGGTTGATGATGGCTAATAAACCAGAACTGACCATTATAGTCTCCCTTGTCTTTGACAGCAATGTTCATCTGCCTATAATACTAGCCGCTGTACGGCTGCTGGCGTAGCTCGAGAGTGAACCCTAAAATAGAACGAGACGAGTGAGTACCGTAACCGATCGGTTACCTTTCATCCACCAAGATCAATATTCACGGTGTAAATCCGCAAAACAACGAGCCCGTAGCTCAATTTTTAGGGCGTTGGTCTTCTAATTAAAAGGTCATGGGTTCGAGCCTCGGTTGGTGCACAACCTGGGGTTGAGTATGGCTGGCTAAAGAGGGCCAGTGAGCCAGAAAAGGACATTCCAGCCTCCCTTGTCTTTGTCGGCAATGTTCATCTGCCTGTAATACTAGCCTCTGTGTCGCTGCTGGCGGAGCTCGAGGGTGAGCCCCAAGGCAGAGTGCAACGTGTGTGTCCCGTAACCGATCGGTGATTGTTCATCAACCGACGTATGCTCTCTCTCCAGACACACTGCCCTTGTGTCTGCCAACAGTGTTTGTGTGGTTAATTACCTTTGCAGAACAGTCTGGAAAATGGCGTGATGTCTGTGGCTTCGCGTCTTCAGCACCACAACGCCTCCAACCTGAAAATGCTGCCTACAAATATTATATTATTTTGCGTCTTTATCCCCGGTTCTATCTCTGCTTACTAATTTGACGAGGAACCCATCTCTTAGGACTAGCAACTCCTTTATTTCTACGACCCAGTTTTATTTTTGCCAACTAATACTACTACTACTATTACTACTACTACTACTACTACTACTACTACTACTACTACTACTACTACTACTACTACTACTACTACCACTACTACTACTACTACTACTACTACTACTACTACTACTACTACTACCGCTACTCAGAAGTCATTTCATCGCATGCACTGTTAGCCCTCCCCGATATCTCGCGCAGCCTACCACTAACGCCGTGACGTCCTTTCCCCAAGTTATGATGTCACCGTCTCTGCTGCCAGCATTAGGTTTCATACAATTTCCTGCAATTTACGAGAGTAACAAAAACCTGACTAGGGGCCTTCATGAGCATTACTGGTTTTTGCGACTATAAGGCCAACGCATTTCGCCGTTTTACGATCGTGTTTGGTGAAACTTTACACAATTGCATCTGTCTCGTTCAAGTGATTGTGCTCAGAAATTTGGCGCGCATCAGGACTGCCAAGACCTCGCAGAGTAGTTTACGTAATTCTAAATTCTTTTCTCATTCAAAAAGTATTTCTGTCATTTCTATTCCCCTCCTTACTCCCCAGTTATATGTGAGCCTTCTCTCTCTCTCTCCCTCTCACCTCCCTCCCCACCAACCCCTAAAAGCGGAATCTGCGGAATCCGGCGACATTTACAGCGCTCCTGCCAACATGGTGCAGAACCGGGAAATGCTGATTCGAGACTATCCCTACAAGCAGGTCTATTGCCACACCTGTCGGATCCATCGCCCTCCGCGGGCTTCCCACTGCTCCATTTGCGATAACTGTGTTGGTAAGGCCGAGAAAAATCTAAAAACCTTTTGGTCAGCTGCTTTCAACATTGTTTTCGCAGTTCACTGCCAATTATGAGTGAGAGAGAGAGAGAGGCACGGCTTGTTGGCGTCAAATTGGCTGCCGTGACGTGAATGCACCCATACGATTCATCACCCACTGCTAAGGACGTCGATAAACTTGATCGTATGATTTTTGCACTAGCAATGGGTGACGTTATAGTGACAGGTTTTTCGTCTGCTTGCGTAACTGAATAGTCCCATCTAATGTTGAACTGTACGGGGACAGCCTGGATAGATAAGTCGAATGTAGCGGGTGGTGGTTGCCAGAGCCCATTGCGCGGATATTCTAGACAGACTGCGATAGGTTCTCAGGTGTCTGACCGGTCCGGTGAAGTTGTGCATGATGTGGTCATTTATTTTTACTACTAAAAGCTAGGTGGATGTCGATTAGATGGGACAGGTTCAGCAGTAGGTCTGTGTGTCGCAGCCATGTAATTGCTTGATGGGAGCAACGTACTTTGATCTAGGTTTCTCAGTTGCTACCTACGCTCCCTTCACTATATCTTACCTCGGCGTTATAGACGAATCAACTTGGTCTGTTTGTTTTTGGGAGGAGCCCTGCTAGTCAGTAAAAGCCAGTATATTTGAAGTTCTTGTTATCATCCTTGAGAACTCTACTAAAAACTTACGGTCGTTTACTGTTTTTATGATCTTGCCACAAGCCTTGGCGATCGCCCGTCCAACAACTCGACTGAACCCCCAAGGGCGGAAGAATAGCAATGTATTGCCGTAGGCTAAGAGCGTATCTTTCAGATAAACACCCAATCAGATAGTGATCGTCAGCGAATGGCACATCGATTGATCCTCTGAATCATTCTGTCGGCAGCTGCGCGACCACTGCGTGCACGCGAGTCGGTTAGGACGGCTCCTACCAACTAGCATTATCAATTTATAGCTCAATCGTCGTACTCCGCCGATGCCCACTGTATCCACACAGCAGGGTGGTGTAGGGACTTTGATTTGCGCTGCATTATAGTGAAAGTAAATTTGTACTGCATCTACGTCACTCTGTTCCACCTCCTCATCTGGGCCCAGTATCAAGACAGAGTTAAGAAGACCAGAAATGCGAGAGGACGCAGGCCCACGCACTGTGGTCCAACACAAAACAAGAACACTGCCAACACAGGGAGGGGCGGCTCGGATCCCAATTAAGTGCGAGTGTCATAAAAGTCACATTAAGAAGGAGACATTGCAGCCTTACTCTCAGTTCGCCAGTTAGCCACTCCACATGAAACACACATTAGCCTGACCACGCGGTCCGAGTGTTGCCGTTAGGTTGGCAACCTTCCAAGCCACGGCTTTTAGCGCACCGTGATAGTTTCAAGTGCGTCAGATTGTTTAAAGGGAGGAAACTGCACTGAGCCGTTGACCTCACTCTCTACCCCCACTCCCACATTCAGACCACCGTCCTAACCGGTCAGTTGTGTGATACGGACGTGGGTGCATTGGCTGACAGGGCCGGCGTACCCGTCTTCGCGCGCCACAGCACGGCCTGGCTCCCTTAACGCACACATCAGGATTACCAAAACCAGGGGTAAGAAGGAGCCATTGCCGTCTGACTTCCAGTCCACTGATCAGCCACTCAACACACAGCACACACTGGGCTGACTGCGTGGTCTGGCGTAAACGTCAGATTGGCAACCCTCCAAGCCACGGTTTCTATGAAACTGTTATAGTCTCAGGTACATGATGGCCATGAACATGACAAATTGTCTTGAGGGCCTTACAAAATCCTTGTTTCTAGCACGGGATTCTCCTCTGATTGGTTGTTGTCGATTTGTTGTTTAAATGCAATCATAGGGCGCATCCGACGTTTTCTTAAATTGTTGTGATCATTGGGCAGGAAATTGCACCCATCAGCGCTGTTAGCCCTTCGATAGCCGAGAAACGCGCCCCAGTTATGTCTCGATGGATGCTGGTTGCTGGGGATGGCTTGAGTGGATTTTAGTTTCTTGTTTTACCTGGATTCGAGGTTTGGCGTCTTAAGCCAACCAGGCGTTACGGTAAACCTTGTTTTATTGTAAGTAACCATCTCCATGTCGTATGACCACCTAAGCTTATGACTTTTCAACTGTCAAGCGATTTATCGGATTGGCACCCGGCCCTGACTAAAAGTCCTATAACTTTACGGCCATCGACCGCTTATTTATCTGCATCAGGCATAGCCTCAGCCGTAGAAAATACAGAAACCTGCGTATTGCATGAACGAGCTTCGCTGGAAGAAGTTTCACCATCCACGCACTGCCTTTCCGGAAGGTAGACTAACAGGGAGGCCTCAGATTCCCGGGTATCTTGCTATCCACGCGCATATTCGCTCTAGTGTTCGTCACAGTTCATCCGTGTAGATGTCATAGCCATACAAAGCAGCTATTTTAATTTAGACTTATCCGGTTGATTAGACAACTGATAGCGACATATCTGCTATGACCGTTCTATAAGGCACCCCTAAACGGGCCGCATGGTAGACTAGCTCAGGGCACGGCAGGCGTTATTCGGGTTGTGCTACCATAACGAATGCCGAACCTGGGGAGGGGGGGGGCGTGGTGGCACCCGTAGGTGCAGGCTCACGCTGCACCAGCCACCTGTTAACTTTATGGCACTTTCACCTGCGCCCGATTCTGCCTCCAGTCTTCTTAACTCTGTCATGACACCGGACACGGAGTGAGGGAAGAGAGAATCCGGCAGCTGCAACGCAAATCTACCATCACTTAAAACTGATCCACGCACAAGTCACTGTCCCTGCACGGTTGACCTCGTCGGAATCGACGGTCGAACCATGAAGTTTATGCCCCAATTTTAGCTAGGTGTTTTCAATTAACATCTCATAGATGACTGTTGTCCGACCGGGGACACAGTCAATTGCACGCAACTCACATGATTATGAAGGATGTCTCCTTCCTATTTCGTTTGAGTTAATGCCCCTCTTGTCATCATTTACTCTGGATTACAGCGAACCGGATACACTGTAGATGTGTTATCTCCTGAAATTTTAATCGAAAGTCTGAAAGGTGTTCTTGATTAGAAAACAATAACTTAAGTAGGGTTGTAATATTGCTTAATGCCCACCGTAATCCCAAGATATTTCAGTCAGGTTAGAATGATGGTTTTTGAATGAGCCTCTTTCTGACCCATTAGATCTATACTCTGTAAAAATGACTACTTTAGTAGTATGAATTTTTCCCATTGATTTTCGATACCCTTATAAATTCAATATAGTTCATGGGAAGCATGCACAAAAATCTACCTTCTTATGCTCTTTTGGTAGCCAATTACGTGTTCTTTCAAGTTAATACTTGAAGAAAGGGTATCTTTCGGTTTTTGTAAAATTCCAATTCCCGAATTATTTTTGAACCCGACCTACTGTTATACTTGCATTCAAGGTTTTCAAGCAACAATTTGCATATTTTCCGTGTAAGAAAACCCATGTTTGTTTATTTGCTATTATGAGGATTTGAACCATGTTATATACTTTGCTAAGTGAACACATCCGATGCTTTATGAATTGGCATTTAAAGGTCTTTGAAATAGCATAATTTGAAACTTTTTAAAACCCAAAACAACCCTTTCTTCAAATATAAAATAAGAAGAAGACGTAATTCGTTACCAAATGGATACGAGACATAATATTTTTGTGCAGATTTTCTGCCATATATACTTGCATTTGTAACGGTATCTAAAATACACGTGAAAATTAATACTATTTAAGTATTTATTTTTTATGAAGATTATTTTTGCAAGTGGCCGGAAAATAGTTCTTTCAAAGGCCGGCATTCTGACGTGACTGGAATAACTTGGCATAATAAGTAATATCTTATGATCGAAATCGCGTTTAAGTGTAGATAAACATTTAATGAGCTAGTGCCTCTATTATACGTTCTGCTATCTTCTTAAGTCTACACCGCGCATACCACACGGAAAAAGGCACGCGTGTTTGAGGGAATCTGGGTATTCGAACCGCTTCCCACTGCTTTCCTACTTGGATTACAAAGCTGATTGGGTATTTTCTAGGCTGTGGGAAGCAGGTAATCGTGACGTCCAATTGGTTCGGCTTCCATGAACAGGTGCTGTCACTGTTCTTTGATATTAAAATCAGAGGGTCACGTGACCTCATGGTATGGGAAGCTGAATTTGTCCGAAATAAGCGCGTTTCGTACGCGTTAGAAGATGCCTTAGCGTTACCTCGGGCACTTCACCTTACCTCATTTCCAATTGGCTTGACTTTCTTTTTCCTCCAACCAAGTCAGCTTATAAATTTATCACCCCGAGGCCAGGAGACGTGCGATTACGTGATTCCCATCATATAATTTGAGGGTATGGAGCTAGAGTATTTTTCCCAAGTTCCCGTACGCAATTCAGCTGTTGAATATACAGAATCTAACATATCTCGCAAAGGTTTACCAGAAACTCTGAAATGTTTTTTGGAGCAGAAATGTTGATTTTGTGGCGATCGGTGAGCGCCTACTTACCATAGCTAATATTCCTGATCGAAACCGGTAAGACCACAAGCTTGTTGCGCAGTGGATATAGCGTTGGACTTCTCACCTACATGTCGCGTGTTTGAGCCTCGGGTGTGGCAACACCTGGGGTTGGGTACCGCTGGCTGATGACGGCTATTAAGCCAGAAATGGCCATTCCAGTCTCCCTTGTCTTTGTCGGTCATATTATTCTTATTTGGTTGGGTTGTACTACTGAGTATCATTCAGTATAATCCCAAGCTATTTAAATCTTACCAGGAAGCCGGCTTTTAAGGGAGATTATTGCCTGACCAACTCCAAAAACCACACTCGGTATAAGATGACTACTTAGATAGTGCGCATTTTTCTCTTGATTTTCGACGCTCTTATATCTTCAAATATCTTTTATAGAAAGCATTTACGAACTATTATTATTTTCATACTCAATTGGTAGAGAATTATGCCTTAGTTAAATGTTATACTCGAAGAAAGGATATATTTCGATTGAAAAATGTTTGTGAGATTTTTTTATGACCGTGAGATGTCTATTCAGGCAGCATATTATCTGCTAATAGAACCGAACAGGTGAGTTCCAGAAAGCAGTTCAGAAGGAGAAGATGCGATCGCTGGAACAAAAAGTTTTTTGGTCTGACGTTTCGTATTCTCATTCGAACCTATCATCAGATCTCACTTTGTGCCTTCGTCACCCTTAACTGCTACTGTCTTTGATGGTGGGTTCGAGTGAGAATCCGAAACGTCAGGCCAATAAACTTCTTGTTCCAGTGATCGCATCTTCTCTTTCTGAGCATCTTTTCTGTCGGTTGATCAATGTTGCTTATGCAGTAAATTTGAGGAGACTCATGTGACGTCTTCCTAATAAGATAGAGACATATATTATGTTACCTACACGGAAAGTGCATAGTTTGGAAACCCCAAGCGTTATTGCAACTGCTGATCGGGTTCAAAAGTATTTGTGAATTCAAAACAATGTTCTTTTTAAAGCCTAAAGAGGATCTTTCTTTGATTTCGTCCTTACCGACTGGTCGATGCCGCCGCCGTTGCTGCCTGAGCTAACTGTGCTCATCATTTTTAGAGCGATTCGACCATCACTGTCCGTGGATTGGAAATTGCGTTGGAAAAAGGAATTATCGCTATTTTACTGTCTTTATCCTATCCGTTGCTGTCTACTGCTGCTACGTGCTCACCTTTGCCGTGGTCAACATTATACTCAGTAAGTTCATCCTGTCCTTTCTTTGACGTCCTGTCCGCCTTGCACTTTTTTTTAAATGGAATCTGAGCACACCTCTTCCTCTTTATATGGGCTATATGCCGAGTTTGCTCCGGAAACATCCTGTCGCGGTCCTACACCGTTCTAAAATTATTACCTCGGGTATTCTCTGGAACCGTAGGGATGTCAGTCCGGCGTCGGTTATGCACAGACACGACTATGCGGACAAATGGGAAACCTCTTTGAGATCTCTAGGCATTGGTTGAACTCACAGAACGACACCGCTGCACATTACTGACCAACGCGGCAGGGGGTAGAGAACACAGGAGCTGCGACAACCGAGAATTCCGGCTAGACGCCGAGAATACACACGATGCGCAAAGTTCGCCCTACGTACTTCTGGTATGCCTTTATTTTCAGAAAATTGTTTTAGGCCTGGCTTTGTTTTACTGCTCCGCCTCAGCCCCACTACGGACAAAGCAGACACCTCTCGCGATACCCACGTGCTAACAGTCAATCTACAAAGGTTACAATCGTCGATATCCGCCCGTTAAAACGATATTTGGTTTTCTAGGGGGGGGGGGGGGGGGGGGATGGTTGGTGAAGACGCAATCCAACAGAGCGATTAGTCTAATTGGCATTTCATATGAACAAAAAGTTTCCGTTGATGTCATCTAAACTTTCTTTAGAGTAAAATACATTTTCTATTAATTATACTTACTTACTCACTCTAGGTCAGTCCAATCTGACTGCTTCTTTAGGCCCAAAGTTCAGGTCCCATCGATCGAAATAAGTTCCTGCTGTAACATTGGTTTCCTATATTTTGCATTTTAAGTAGAATCCCTCTTCGTAATATCCATTTCGGACCCACTGCTTTGGCTATTAGTTTGCATCAAACATGGGGGTTTATACCAAGTGATACAGTAATGACCGAAAAGTTCGCTGCTCCAATTCGGAAGAAATAATCACCAGCTCGTCTTGGTTGCCCTTGAGGTCAAGTACTTTAAATTTCTCAAGCTGCTACCACCGTCACTGCTCCCTAAAGGGTGAAATTAAGTTCGTATTTTTACCATTGCATGTGATTACTCAGGCGACGCTCCTTTAAAAATGGCTCTTTTAAACATATATTGGCAATAAAGATGAATTTTGTACTACTCGGCTGCCGTCGGCGCAGATTTCAAGGAGTTTTTTTTATTTTCATAAATCTTTTCATCCGCCCATTTTTCAAATTATACTCTGAAAAAGGCAAAGTTTTGTCTTCGAAATGAATCTTGGGTACTTCGTAAAGAGACTACTTAAGTCGTTACACTTTGTCTCTATCTTCCCCCATGATATATTCAATCTCAAAAGGTCTTAGTTTGGCATCCTGCGCAAACCACAGCCGTAATTTGGTCCACTGTCTGTCGCTTTGACTGTTATATCTTGCGTTTATAGCAAGAGGCAGTTGTTAGTTCTAGGGATACTGAAGCATTGTGAGTATGGGGCGTCTCATCGTTTGGTTGTTTTAAATCTTGTGACGGTCGATTTGGTTGCATTCGTAAAAGGACTCGGAATGGTATTGCCGACAAGAGACTGGAGCGTCTGGTTTGATGGCTCATCGAACCTGAGTTAAAACTCTGGCTGCCTTCTCCTTCCTCGTCTGGTATTAGGGCATTTTTGGTTGCTGAGGGTAGTTAAGCTAGGACTTGACGTTCTTGTATCTCTGTGGTTCTTGTCAGTGCTGTTGCTGCTTCATTTTTGATTTCTCTCCGCCTGATGATTTCTAAACATACTTCCTACTTATGTTTTAACGGTAAGCAATTCTTTATCCTCTTGTTTTTAGTCTACCAAACTAACCAGGACCTCATCGAGACGCTAAAGATGACGCCAGCATCATATCCTTTTTGGTGAAATATTTTCGGCTTTAAATGCAATACTTGACCCCTCTGCCAAGCTAAGACCTATTACTCTTTATTTTAAATTGTTTTTACAGTCCAGTCAGGTCATTACTTAGTCAACCTCCTGCTCCTCATTGCAGCTGTCTGCCGCCAACAAAGGGTAGCGCTCAGCGGTTTTTCCTCATATTATACGCAGTTCTCTTCGATCGGCTTTATGTATCTAGGGCACGCTAATTTTGTCATCAAACGATCCTGAAAAATTACCACTGACTCAGTTAGATTGCTTAGCAATTAGGCGCTTTTCATTCGTCTTTTATGGTACTTGAACTTGCCCTGCTGATAAGTCAGAAAATAGATCGTTCCATTGAAGCGAGCTCCAGGAATTTACCGCTAAGAAGGAGGCACAATAACTGGAACAAGAGCTTCATTAGTCTGACGTTTCGGATCGTCACTCAAATCCATCACCAGAGACAGAGTCAGATAAGGGTAATGGATTGCCCAGGTTTTGCAGTATTTATAGGATGTAGTTGCTAGGCCACTTCATGCCTATCACACTGGGCAGCTCCCGAGTGCATCGCAGATATTTGCACCTAGTGTGATCGTTCCGTGGTTGCAAGAAGGCCCCTGGCGCTCCCCCTGAGGGTGGGGCAGTGTCCTTTCCATATCGAGAGTCGCACTAGTTACCCTAGCCGCCTATTTGACATCCGGTTGGTAGCACGGAACACTGGTCATCAGAATTTCCACACGCGGTTACAGATTCGACCGGTGGACAAAATGACATTGGGGCAGCCGATGTAAACACCTGAGGTAGATTTTTGTGTGAGGCATAGTTCGACTAGGGAGGAGGGACCTTCGTGGTCGTCGGTCACGTGGCCCGCAGCTTGTTAACAACTCTGCGATCTAGCTCCGTTCGCATCAACCTGCTCCTGCCACTGTATCACGATAGATCTTTAAAAGGTAAACCGATGCGCGGTAGATGCGCTGGACCTACACGGGGCCCAGACAAGGGCACGATAGGTGCTATTGGAGAAGCGCGTCCAAAATGGGTGCCACACCTGTGGGTGTCGTGGCTCACCTGGCAGCAAGTTCACGCCACCTCAGCCACTTACGCTCGATACCGCCTCTGATCTTGGCTCTGTCTTGTCACTGGCCCCAGGTAGGTAAGGAGATGGCGGCAGGTACTGCGCAAGCCTACTTTCACTAAAATAATTCACGTGCAAGTCACTGTCCCATCACGATTAGGGGGCACAGTTTCGTGATATACCAATTTAGTCCTAAGTTGTTGGCATAAAGGAGCCTTTTACAACCACTCGAATTCCGCTTTTCTAAGCAACTCCTTGGTGGTTTGGCCTTGCATGCTAGGCTGTATTACCCTGGGGTTAAATATTCCACAAGGTCCGGTCTCAGGCAGTCAGCGTACTACTTCCCTGCATTTGTATCGTCTTTGTGCCTGCCGTCAGTTTCATGTGTCCGTGTGTGTAGGCATGTAGTAAGCGTATTTTTGTAAACCCTGATAGCCTCCGGCTCGGATGACGTATGCAGCAGAGGGGTCACATGGAGAAGGAGGCGAGGATGATACTTGCCTCACAGGGAAAGCTACTGGTTGAAAACACGTTTTGTGTAGTCACCTGCCTGGCCTGGGGTTCCGACGTACGGTCGCCGCGCCCGCCCCCATTGCCCTCACTGCTACCGTATACTCACACACCGCATGAGCCTATTGGGTCACATGCGTCTCCACGATATCCTGTGGTAAACCAGCCTAGGCTAAAACCACATCAACGTACACGACCTCCACCAACAGACACACATGCACACATCACTCCCACCCTCCTCGCATAACTGCCTAAGTTCAAGTTGATGCACTTGAGACTATCACGATGTGCTCAAATCCGTGGTTTGAAAGGCTGCCAACTGATGCTTTATACCAGAACACGCCGTCAGCCCAGTGTGTGTTGCGTGGCCGACTAATGGGCTGGGCACCAGACGGTTTTGGTAATCCTGGTGTGTGTGTTAAGGGGGCCAGCTCATGCTCTGACGCGCGCAAATGGGTTCGCTAGCCCTGTCAGGCACTGCGCCCACTCCCACATCACGCAACTGACCGGCTCGGATGGTGGCCTCATGCTGGGGTGGGGGAGAGAGTGAGGACGACAGCTCTGCTCATTTCCCACACTATAAACAATCTGCCGCGCTTGAAACTATCCAGGCGCGCTAAAAGCCGTGGCTTGGAATGTTGTCAACCGCCGGGATAACTCGGACAGCGTGGTCAGCCCAGTGTGTGCGTTTGTGCGCAATGGACGACTGGTGGACTGAGAGTAAGGCTGCAATGTCGTCTCCTTCTTACTGTGGCTTTTATGACACTCCCACTGAGTTGGGATCCGAGCCGTCCCTCCCTGTGTTTTCAGTGTTTTATGTTGGACCACAGTGCGTTGGCCTACGCCCTCTCCGGTCTTCTTGACTCTGTCTTGACATTGGACCCAGATGGGAGGTGGAACAAGGTGAGGTAGATGCAGTGAAAGTCTGCTTTCGCTATAATTCACTGACCCTACACAACCCTACCGTGTGCATGCGATGGGCATCGTCTAATTCGATGGTCGAACTGCCAGTAAGAGTATTGACACTAACACTTTTCGCTAACTGTCTACTCTTTCTTAACCAAAACGCATCTTTGCTTGTCGTCCGCTACTTACGTTGATTGAGATAGTCGTCGCCTTCTTCTCAATGCTTTCGGTCGTCGGATTATCCTGCTTTCATGTATCCATTAGCTGTCGGGAATTCTCCACCCACGAAGACGTGAGTTTACTCCCCACTTCTTCCTCCCTATCTGTTCCACTTTTCCCTCGCTTACGCCAACTGTATGTGAATGCTTGTCTTCTGTTGTTGCCGAAGCTGTCGGGGATGACAGTCGTGCTTTATTGGGTTTAGAGGTCAGAGCAACCCTAGGTTCGACTAGTATCGCTGTCTTTTCCTTCCAGTGCGATCCTTTCCTCACTCCAAATTAATTTTCTCGATCGCTAACGCGTTAATGAGCCGTCACCTGCGTGAGCGAGCTCCTGCTCCAACTAACTGATAATTCAATCGCTTCAAGTGACGGGATTGTTTACTGCCTCACAAAGTGGGCCCAGCAACGACTTGTGTCGTTCTCTCCTTCCGCGCCCACCGCTGCCCAATGACACGAAAAAAGCAAGACAAATGGTAGTAAACTTGAAAACAGTAGTTAATCAAGCTGAATGGTCCGTCTACGCGTGCTACACACGAGCTGGTTTTTAATTCACACATACAGGTACGGAGAGGCTCTTTAGCACCTAGATGAGCAAAATTGCAGTCCGACCTTCAGTCTCGAGTATAATCAATTTAGCCGCTAGTTTTAGGACGTCGTAATGTTCTCAGGAAAGTCATATTTACTGTGGTGCAAATTGCGCTACTTTGGCCTCGATCGATTGAGGATGATATTGGACGCAGTGACTGAAGTGGCATGCATCTTCTGTCTGTCGCAAGTCTCAGACACATACATCAACAGTTAGGAACGCACACTGACCAGGCACAGCCTGGCTAACGCATAGCGGGGAAGAATGCGGCCCCTATTTCGGGCCAGAGCTCCAGAGGCGCAAACCGGTTGTGAACTCATGTGCCCAAGTTACATGTTGTGCGGTGCAACCGTCACAAGCAACGACGTCTGCCGCGTGCTCCATGGAGTTGGCACATCACCAGCGAAGTAGTTTATAATGAGGCAGACGTGTGCAGCATCTACGCACTGTCTTCTCCCTCATCCACTCTGCTGAGATGGCAAGACAACCTGCAGTGGGCGCGGGCACGATGGCTGACAAAGCTTAACAGCCCGTTTACACGTGCCACTCACGACCCGATCCCCACTGCAGGTGCCAGGCTTCTGTAAGGGCGGTTCTTATCTCACAGGTAGAAGTGCTATAAAAACCACGTTAGTGAGGAGCAGTTGAAGCATGACCGTCAGTCCTTAGAAGGGCCAGGTTATCCGGTCAGTTGGCAGCCTGTAAAGCCAAGATACCTAGCGCACCATGGGAGATTCACGAGAGGCAGCACGTTGATTTGCCGTGAGGAGAGATTCCTGATGTGGGTCTTACTTTCCCCCTCTTTCGTTCACCAGTCCACTGTACGGTCTATGGGACTGGATGCATTGCCTGACAAGGAGTTGAAGACCTGCGAGTATAAATCCTGCCGCAAACCTTTACGACATTAGTTATGAGAACGTGCAGGCTCTCCAGCCTGAAAAGTGCGTACCAAGAGCCATTCTGGTTCCGTTTTGGTCTAACGCAGCCCGTGCTGGGGGTCACACACGCGATGATGATGACCAGACGAGACCAGATCATACCTTGCCAGACACTTTAGAGGTGGACGTGTGCCTGCATCTTCTCCCTATTCTCTTTGTCGGCTGTAATTTCCGTACCACGTGGTGCGCCTAATTTGTCCGTTTTTGCTATATTCGAAGTCTTGATTTCATCTAGATTCGTGGGCTGCCGCGGCTGTTGAAACAGGCCAACCGGAGTAACCCCTTCTCACAAGGCAGTGGTTGTCGAAACATGTGCTACGTTCTCTGTGGCCCAGCCCCTCCCAGGTACTTTTTACGTTTCAGTTTTGGTAAGATAGCCCTCTTCGAGATCTTTTAGGCACATGCTAAAAGTTAGATGATTAAGGGCTTGCAAACAAAGAACTTGAAAAAGAAAACTGACCGCATACTAACAGTACAGACGTATTTTTTTGCTTCAAGAGTTCTTTAGATGCAGCTTTAATCTAATTCTCCTGACTTTCGGGCAGAATATGGGCGTCCCGTTTTGCCACGAAATCCCGCTCTAGAACCCTCATAAGTTATTAGATTGCGGCCAGCCATTTCTGGCCTATTTGCTCCCTTTGGGCAACCCTACTATAGTCCGTTGCTGTAAGATCCGAACGGCCCTTCTTCATAATTCAACCGAATAGATCGGTAAATGCCAATTCCTTACGGTATCGGCTATTCCTGATCGCTGCTGGTTAATAGTTAGCCCCCGACTAAATAACTAGGGTCTTTGGCTCAATAACCAGCCCTTTGTGTGTTCTCACGTTGAATCACATTAGTCCGCAATTGGGATATGGTTAAGTTACGATGGTAAATGAGTCAGCAATGACTGTCTTTGTCTTTTGAATCTGTGTTTATAATTTCGTTGGGCCAATTTTGAAGAACGTGGTGTCCTCGGTGGTATTTCAAGCAACGACAGCAAAGACAAGGCCTGAGTACAGCTACCACTACCCACCTCAGCTACGGACCCTCAGCCATGAACTTACTCACACCTGGGTCAAGTTACTTGCCCAACCTGCTTCAGCGTACGGAATCCACCAATTCAGATACAATAAGCTCACTACCCAAGCAAGATTTCCTAAGCACCCAATCGAGCATCCGCCAGATGACTATCAGGCCCACCCTTTAAAGGTGTTTCACAATTCTGTTGGGGGAGAGCGCATATACGTTCCCGGCGGGACATGGGAGGTAGAACCGTCCGTAATACGGTTGGCTTTGCGTTAAACGCCAAAGAAGTTAGGGGTAGGAGTTAGGTTAGATTTTAGTTACGGTTACGGTTAAGGATTGGGTTAAGTTTAATGCAAGAGTTATGACACGGAAATATCTACTCTTTCTTGTAATTTAGCACAGGACCACTCGGGGGAGGGGTGTTCCAATTCCAGTGTCCTGTCCGGGGTGGGGGGTGTGTCCGGGGTGGCGGGGGCTGGCGTATAAGAAATTCCGACTTGCAAGTAGGTCAACTCAATCATTCAATCTGCCAAAAAACCTCTGTTGGTAATATTTATCGATTGCTTGTTTCCGCCCCCTCTACATGAATCCCATCGCAACTGATTCGAGAATGGCTGCCGCAGTCCCACCTGGGCTAGGATGCCTGCGTTTTTTGATCGTACTCATCAAAGCATGCACCTGTGGTTTGTAGTTTGCATGTTAGTCGGCACCCACCAGTCGTCTTGGCTCTGCGATCTGCAGCCGCTGTGTGAGGGCAGAGATGGATGCGGCGCAAGTCTTCGTCGCCTGCGCTCACCATGCGACGTACTTGAATACCGGCAGACTATGCGTAGGTCAATTTAGTCACGCACGCATACACGTCTACCATCAGCAACACACCACACATGGCTCACGAAGCTATTATGCGATGCGCAGAACATCATATGTAAGCATACGCGCGTCGCACTTATCGGCTTGTGTAAGGTTGTGTCCTGTCAACTCAGGGACCGGGTTGCGTGCGACACGCCTCGATCGAACTCAGCTTTGAAACCTTGGGTTTAATAGACTGCAGTCTTGTTATTTTGTACGAGCATTGCCTAAGTACCAGCTTAGTAGATGTTTGTGACGATGCTGGAAGAACATGTTGATGACTAACAGCGAAGCCCAACATACCACTGCCATTTTCGTGCATGAAGTCAAGCCCACAGTCCAATGATGAAGTGGTGCTCATCGATCAAGTTACAGAACGTGCTTGTTCCGTTGTGCCTTGGGGCTCAATCTAGACCCAACTAGGTGGTCACATAGCGACTAGTACAATACGCCAGGTGGTGCAGTTAGAATTGGATCTGACTAGCTCTCGTTGGCTAATAAGTCGGAAATGGCCATTCCGGTCTCTCTTGTCTTTGTCGGTTCCGTCTTATCATCATTCTAGAAGTCGCTATGCGACTGCCTGCGAGGACTCTAGATTGAGCTCCAAGGAACGACGGGACATACGTCTTCCGTAACCAGATCGCTGAACACCACACTCTAGTGGTGCACCACCTGGAATTGGGTGTGACTGGCTGACGACGGCTAATAAGCCAGAGATGTCCATTCCAGTCTCCCTTGTCTTTAAGGGAAGAAGGTTGTTCGTTCACCTTGATGGACTCGTCAGGCAAATTCCCAAGGTCGAAATAGAAACGGCTGTCTACAGGACAGCGACGAACACCACGCAGCTTCTCAATTTCTCTGCAGGATTCAAAGATTGTGTCATTGTCCCTCACGGTGGGAGAGTATCTCTCAAGTCTGGGGCTGATTAGCACTTCTGCGATTCTCCCCTATTTAATGCTTCGTATTTGGTTAACTTTGTAGAATATATCCGATAGCCAACTGTAGCTCGTTCGGCTAGTTCTACTAGAGTTCTGTTTTAAGCTAGCCTGAGTTGGCTCACTTCGTGCCCCTCCGTAAGTGGGAGTGTTTTAAATAAGCCGATTTGGATGGAAACACGGTTCTATAATGTGGGATCATTAGCAAAGTTTAAATATTGCTCTTACAACCAAATGTCTCGAGGCGTACAGTAATAAAATTAGTGTCAGATTACGCGAGAAGAAGATGAGAGATTCGAACAAATAGCCAGAGGATTGGGGGTGGCAACAGAAGGTGGAAGTTATACGACTCAACCGAAAAAAATGTAAATTAAACAGTAAATAGTGTCGATAGAGATATAAAATGTCAGTTTAAGGGATACACTGTTAAGTCCGGGAGTGGCAACGGTGGAACAAAGGCCTCAATTCTAGCGTTACAGAAGGACAGCATATGTGGGAAAGTACACTAAGAGGTGACTTATTTCATGCTGTGGCACTCGGCTGGTGCCACAGTAGTTGCCCCTGTAATTCTGGAATCGACAGAGTCGACACAGGGCATGGACTGTTCTGCGCACAGTGTACACAAACGATCCTTCAGATGTATTTCAGTAATGTAGTTTAAATTGTTGCAGTAGTCTCATTAATTTCCGTTGAATTGCTAGCACCTTCCTCCGACTTTTTTTAACCGCCGAGTTGCAAAACTTGTCATTGAAATTGTTGCCTGTTTTTGTACAGATATTTTCCTAACTTTTTACTTTCCTTTTTTATTGGTATCTCAAGGTCATCACGGCTTTCCTTGGCTAGCTGATGCATTTAAAATAGGTCCCAGCCAATTCAAGTCATTGTTAGGCTCCTCTTTTACTTTCCTTTCGCAGTTTCTTACAACCCTGGAAAAAGGTCTCTACCGACTCATGGAGGTCGTCTGAACTGGCAGCTCTCGTTGACCCCTCGATCGCCGTCCGTTCGCTTCATATACCTCCCACGGAAGCCAACATGGAGTCCCCGCCCAGCCAGGTACTTAAGGGGGGGGGGGGGGAAGGAACTTGCTGTTTAATCGGAACCGGCGTCCAGTTGCTAACGTTTCCTCTTGAATGACTGAATTTTTGCCGCGTTTCCTATCACTGTTTGATATTTTTCATGCTGTATTGCTTCCGGTATGTTGCTGTGTCACGTAATCCGGCTCGCTTAAACATTTCAGATTTCCTGCGGACTGCCGTCTACCCTAGCCTCTAAGCGAAAAAGCTAATCCTGTCTGTGTACGCAGCCATATTTATAGTACGGTTCTAAGATTTTCGAATCTAAAGATTCGATTAACATAGTTGTCGTACCTTTTAGACCTTAGAAACATGCACTTACATTTATTCTGTGACTTCCAGCACCATGTTTGAGGGGGAGAGGCTACTGACTGCGGTACGGGACACACGCGTCCCCTTGTACCTTGGGGCTCAGTCTTGAACCCCGCCCACAGTCGCTCAGCAGCTAATATCTTGCAGACGGAATGACATTAGCGACAAAGACAGGGGAGACTGGCTCATTAGCCGTCATCAGCCAGCCTCAGGAGTTGAAAAACCTGGGGTTGGTTATGGCTAGCTACTGACTAATGCGTCTGAAATGGCCATTTCAGTCCCCCTGCCTTTGTCCGTAATGTGATGCCGTCTTGCACCATGTCTCTTGCAAGATGTATTCACCGCAAAACTGGTAATTGACCTCCAGTTCATGTTTCAGCACAGAGGTTCCGGTTTGTTTGCCGTCATTAGCAAACAAGGATCGCCTGTAACTGGAGCTCCAGTTAAGTCGCGGTCTCTTGCCTTAAAGTTGTGTCAGTTCAGTTATTGACCTACTTCCTGATGAATGCGATCAGCCCCTCCGGAGTTCTTGCTGAAGTGACGCTCATCGATTAGGCCATATTGCAAAACAGAACCCTGCCCCCGCGCTAATTCCGCCTAGCAATTAGACCGCATTTTACAGCGCCATGTTCCCTTGAATGAATCATTTGCACATTCAGTCTGTTTAAAGTTCGTCCTTGAACTGTAGACATACAAGAGGCCTTTTCGACAACCTGGTGCTGAAAGCGCACTACCCTGTCTGAACTCTGATCTTCGGTTTCTCTCGCACGAGGTTGGGGTATGACTGTAAAGCTGCCGGAATTGCCTTCTCCAATCTCTAACACTTTCAAATTACTGATTGCTCTTCACTGGCCAACCGCCTACAAAACGACTCAAGGCTTGATCCCCAGAGCAGGTTGGAGTCGTGGGGTGTTTCATACTGCGATCGAGATAGATTGCTGGTCGACATCACTCCTATATGATCCTAAAAAATAGTTAAGACGACTTCTAATGCCTTGATTAGAAGCTCACAATTTGTATTCCTATTCGAATGCAGATATTTCCTCCCCCTTCCTCATCCTCCTCCTCCTTATTCATCTTCGTCTCCTTCTCGTATCTTCACGGCCGTCCTCAGCCGTCTCTGTTAGTAGTACATGAGACCTTTTACAGGGCGCCTAAAATCTCTGATAGTCAACGAGCTAGCAGTTTCTTTGTAACCTTTTTTGGGAAGGATTTGATAGCAGTAACTGCCGTAATGCAGGTGGTTTTGTGCTAACTTTCAGAGCAATCGGTGCTAGGGGTAGAGCTAGTATTAGGGACTATTTATCCTTCCTGGAATTTAGTGTCAGACCACCTGTATTACGCAGGAGACGCCCTTATTGCCGTATCCTGCTGGGTGAGGGAAAGTTATAAGCAATTCTGACCCTCTTTTTTCTTAATTGCGCGGCTTTACTGCCACTTTTCATAGGGGCTCTAAGTTTCACAAGTGCACTCTTTTATATCTTCATATATTATTTGTCCAAGGAAAACTTTCCTTTGTTCTCTGTAAGAGGTGGAGGACCTCATTTATTGGCTTGATTTCCAGTTTTTTTTAAATTACCTGTTTGCACCTTGATGATCGTTTTATTGACCACCTTATAAAAAGATATCATTCAGTAATCAGCACAAGATGACCGCTTTTTGTGCTTTTTTGTCTCGTAGGACTGGAGGAGCACTGTTGGAGGATATCCGCGGGATCCCACTATCCGGTGCAAGATGAACTAGCAGCCGAAACTCTGCTTGGCACCCAGTCAAATTCAGTCAGGAATGGTAAGTCTCACCTCCCCCTCCCATGCCGTAGTCCGCAAATTCCTTTCGCCTCCTATATGCCGCATTTTCGTCGATCCGCAAGTTTCTAGCCTGCCGCCTGTGGATTTACCTAACGGTTTAAACTGTTTTTTTTTTCCCTGAAAATGTTACTGGCATCCGACAGTTGCCTTAAGACACGGTTTCCTCGCAGAGTCTTTGTCAGACCTACGCACCTCGTTTTTTTCAGTTACGGTGGAAATTGCAGTTCCGAACGTCCTTCGCGTGATAGCCCGGCACAGTTTTCGCTGCACAGATTCCGCCAAATTGTCCTGGCGTTCTGAAAAACGATTGCCTTATGAGTGTGCCTGTTTTCGTGCTCTTGTCCCACCGGCCTCATATCCTCGTATGGCTTTCAGCTATGCAGCCTTTAAATCCTAATTTTTTTTATTTTCCCTCCTGCCTTCGTTTCAGATTCCGCGCGTTACCTTCCCTGAGAAATGTACTATGGAAAAATTCATGAAAGGGCAACCTATAAACCTCACTTAGCATTATATGTAGTACAAAAACGGTTCGCTCATTTCTTTAGGCGTAAATCAGCTTCCGGGCCAGCCCGTAGGGCGTTTTATTCTTTGACTGTTTTGTCTCTGCTTCGGGTGAATTAGTCTGCAAATAGGGTGGAGATTTATTCCTCCTAGTTGGTGGTGAGTTAATTGGGCCTTCTGGCGTCCAAGTGCGCTTACCCTTGAGCAGTCGTAGGTCGTTGGTCCATAGCTGTCTGTTTGAACACTCCCAACGACAGTTGGAGAAACGTAGTCCTGAAGTTCACTACTCTGAGCGCTGAAGAAATAGACTCCACGTGACTTCTTTTCGGCCGAGTTTCAACGCTGAGCCGCCTGTTAGGGGCAAGCAAAACCCCTCGCGGTCACACCGGTTTCCCGCCTTCGTTCTGATCCCGACAAAAGGCACAATCGTGGCGAGCCTCGTTGTCAGGTGGAATTTTAATGTCGTTGCTTGGAGCTGTGGTGTCGTTATTTGAACTTGACCTAACTTGTCGTCCGGCAAAGCATTTACCCGTTAGTTTGTTGTATTCTGCCAGTGTGTCCCTTGGTTGGATTGGCTTATTCATACTCTCTCCTATATCCTCGAATAATCTCCCGGACCATTTGTCAGCAATTGTCGTTTCTGTGAATGTCAGTACGGGCCACGTGGTAGATGCGTTGGACCAACACGGGGGCCACATTAGGGCACGGCAGGCGTTATTTGGGTTGCGCTCCCATAACAAATGCCGAACATGGAGGTGTGGTGGCACGCCATTGGGGCGGCAGGACTTAGGGGGCCCAGCCGCACCAGCCACCTGCGTCCTCTGTCGCCTCCGGTTTTCTTGACTCTGTCTTGACACGGGGCTCAGGTGGGGGAGGAGGAGAGAGTGCGGTAGATGCAGCACAAGTCTACTATCACTTTAAACTAAATCACGCGCAAGTCACCGTCCTTGCTCCACTTTCCCATGGAGCATACGGTGGACATCGTCGGACTACGACGGTCGAACTGTCGTGTCGAATGTCAGTACCATTCCACTATAATTAACAAGAATGTCATACAAGGCTGGAGTGGAATCCAGTTTCTGTTCGTAAAAACTTATTAGGTCGTCTAATAGGAAATTTGCAGCGAGGCATCTGTTCAACTTTGACAGCTTCTTATTTCACGTTCGTATTATATTTTGAAATTTTTTGTTAGAAAGCTGCCACTCTTGTTTCCTCTTTTTAAATCATTTTACGGTTTAAAAAATGTTAAAAATTTGTTTATATTATTCATTTTTAACGATGAAAAAGTAGGGAATTCGCCCAATTATGAAAAAAAAATAAAAGCATCGCTGGCAGCTTGGAATATTAAAGGTGCATTTCGCTCTAATCTTACTCGACGACAGACAATATCAAATTGGTTTGTGAAATTTAATTCAGGTAACTTTGACCTAACGATTGAGCCACACGGTCGGCCAGAGTCAAAGATGGATAGCGACGAACGGGAAGTCAGTGAAGAGTCAGAGCCTCTCAATGTGCACATGAGTTATCGTTGATGTTTGCTCATAGCAAATAACTGAAGTCGGTAAAGTGAAAAGTTGGATATGTGTGTTCCACCTGAACCGGATGAATAAGCGAAACAACAACGAGAATGTCTTCTCGTCACAAAAATGAGTCATTTTTGAATTGATTTGTAACTTGCGAGAAGAAATAGATCCAATACAATAACCCAAAACATTCCGCACAGTGTTTGGACCACGTGGTCCGAGTTATCCCGTCAGCTGGCAACCTTCCAAGCCACGGCTTTTAGCGCACCGTGGTAGTTTCAAATGCGTCAGTTTGTTTATAGTGAGGAAAATGCGCTGAGCCGTCGACCTCACTCTCTCCCCCACCCCACAATCAGACCACCGTCCGAGCCGGTCAGTTGTCTGATGCGGAAGCGGGCGCAGCTGCTGGTGACCTCGTCTACGTGTACTACGTACACGACCTGACCCCCCAAACACAAGCACCAGGATTTCACACAACAGGGGGTTGAACGGCTTACATCTCACATGTGTGAGATAGCCAGAGGTCACGTTAAGAAGGAGCCATCGCAGCCTGACTCTCAGGCCACCAGTCAGCCACTCCACACAACACACATTGGACTGACTGCGAGGTCTGTGTGCAATTGTCAGGTGGCGACCTTCCAGCCCACGGCGCTTATTGCTACCGTACTCTCTCCTCCCCCATCTGAGCCAGGTGCCATCAGAGAGTCAAGATGACCGGAGGCGGGGGGAGGGTCCAGGTGGCTGGCGCGGTCGGAGCCGCCCCTGGGCATACCACTACACCTGGCTCAGATCCCTCGGAGTGGGAGTGCCATAGCGGCCACATTAAGAAGGAGCCATTGCAGCCTGACTCTCAGTCCAACAGTCGGCCATTACACACAAAACACACGTTGGGTTGACCAAGCGGTCCGAGTTATCCAGTCGGTTGGCAACCTTCCAAGGCACGGCTTTTAGCGCATCGTGATAGTTTCAAGCGCGTCAGATCGGCAGCCTTCCAAGCTACGGTTTCTAGGAGACCGTGATATTCTCAGGTACGTGAGGATGGTGAGGGTGCTGTCTATGTATTGGTCTAGGTAGTTTGCGCTGATATGGCTTAACCTCCGGTGGCTGTATGTCTGAGCCTCAGGCCTTGGTTCACCAGCCTCCGTGCGATGGATTCGCAGGTGACCGACCAGGCCGAGGCGTGAGTTGAAGTTGCGGGTGCATTGTGGGCAGGAGAAATCGGTAGAGGCTGTGGGGATGTCACTCGTGGTAGTGAGGGTGACAGTGGCGGTAAGAATGGCAGGAGCGGAGGGTGTGCATCGGGTATTGGTGTTCTCGGCATTTCGGTGAATTCCGCTGTCGTGGATGCGCATGTGACCGAATAGGCCCATGCGATGAGTGAATGCGCGAGGACAGTGAGGGCAGAGGAGGCGGCGATCTCTTCTATTTGTTGGTGCTCCAGGCACTGGTTCACCAGTCTCTGTACGATGGATTCGCAAGTGACCGATCAGGCCGATGCGTGAGGTGAATATGCGGTCGCATTGAGGCCAGTTCAGGAGAGAGTCCCCATCACTGATGGTGGTGGTGGCGGTGGGGACGACGGCGGCGGTGGTGGAAATAACAGGTGATGAGTATTGGGATGTGATCTCTATGATGGTGGGAGTAATGGAATTGATGCCAGGGGTGAGGGTGGGGGGAGTCTGAAGGAGGGTTGGCAGAATTTGGCGTAGAAGTTTGAATTGTCGGATTGTTGGTGCATTGCGTTCGAAGATGTCGGACCAGGCCGATTCGCACGCGTAAGGTGCGTTGACAGCGCGGGCATGTTGGAAATGCCTGGGCATTTGCAGTGCTTACCCGCAGTGCTAGGGACTCTCGAGCTACAATTTTAGCCTTATCAGCGGCGATCCGGTTGGCCTCATAGATTGCTGAACCAGTCTTCACGGATCTTCTCCATACCGATCTATCCTGGGCGAGGTTGTCCCTGGTCGTCCGGTTGCTTCAGAGATTTCTTCAAAGTTTCCTTGTCGCGTCGTTTTTGACCTCCCTGTCGGCGAGCACCTGTAGTGACATCTCCGTTTAAAAGTCGTTTGGGTAGTCGCTCGTCGTCCATTCTCACCAGATGGCCGCTCCATCGCATTTGCACTTGCCTCAGCATGGCGTGGATGCTGAGGATTCCGGTCCGCTCCAGGACTTCCGTGCCCGGGATCCTGCCTTGCCATCTCAGCTTCAGTATTCTGCGGAGGCAGCTGAGATGGAAGTGATTCAGCTTCCTGGCTTGGTTCGAGTAGACGGTTCGGGTCTCCGCTCCGTGAAAGGACTGTCGTCAAAACGACGGCCTTGTACATCTTCAGTTTGGTGTTCAAGTGAATACCGCGCCGATTCCACACGGAGGCCTCCAGTCGGCCGAAGGCCTGATTGGCTTTGGAGATCCTTTGGGCAACCTCGTCATAGATTCTCGTGTTGCGTGACAGCGTGTTTCCTAAATAATCGAAGGTTTCCACATTTTTAAAATTGAGCACCGGTGAAATTTATTCGGGGAGTATTGTATTCCGCGTTGGGTGACGGCTGGTGCATGACAACCGTTTTGGCTGTACTGATTGTTTATCCCAAATTGGCGCAGCCTGTGGCGAAGAGGTCCATGCTCCTTTGCATGTCCTCCTCCGTCACGGTGTTAAGAGCGCAGTCGTCCGCAAAGAGCAGGTCATGAACTGTAGCCGCAGACACGCGCGTTGTGGCCTGCATACGCCGACTGATGAGAAGGTGTCCATCAGTTCTACAGGCGATGCGGATCCCAGGTTGCTCTTCACGGTAGGCGTCCATCAGCATAGGAGTGAACATGAGGCTGAACAGGGTGGGGGTCAGTACGCAGCCCTGCTTCACTTCGTTGGTTACTGCGAATGCTTCGGATACCGTTCCGTTGTCAGTGACGCGCGCCGTCATCCCGTCATGAAGCTGACGCACCATTGCGTGAACCGCTCAGGACAGCCGAATTTCTGCATGACTTTCCACAATCCTTCGAGATAAACCCTGTCAAAGGCTTACGTCAGATCCACGAAGGTAGTGTAAAGGTGGGTTCACATCTCCTGGCACTTCTCTTATAGCTGGCTGGCGGGCGGCGAAGATCATGTCGGTGGTTCCGCGGTGTCGGCGGAAGCCACATTGGCTTTCCGGGAGCAGTCCCTGCTCTAGGTGGCCGTTCAGACGATTGAGAAGGATACGGGTGAAGATCTTTCCGGCGATGTTGAGCAACGAGATGCCTCTGTGAGTGTCACAGAGTTGTCGGTTCTCCTTCCGCTTGTAGAAATGGACGATGGTCGCGTCTTTGAAATCCTGAGGAACTTGACCTTGACGCCACATCTCCAGGAATAGTGTTGTGAGTTCCGTCATCAGCTTGGGCCCACCGGGCTTGTAGATTTCCGGTGGGATTGCGTCGGATCCCGGTCCTTCACCGCTGGAAATCTGCTGCATGGCCCGAATGGTTTCTGGTAGGGAAGGCGGCAGAACCAGTTCATTGTTCGTGTCCACTTGAGGGAACTGGTCAATGGCAGCATCAGAGATGGCTGGTGAGCAATTAAGGACACTTCTGAAGTGCTCGACCTAGCGCTTCCGAATTTGCGATTTCTCTTTCAGCAGTATTGTGCCGTCAGAGCTGAGCAGCGGTGCGGTCCCCTTGATGCAGGGGCCGTAGATGGTCCTGATGGCTTTTAAAAAGTTTTCCATTTAATTGCGGTTCGCATACCCCTGGATTTCCTCAGCCTTTCGGATCATCCAGGCGTCCTGCATCTCCCGCAGCTTTTGCCGTACAGGGCGGCTGCATCTGAAGAAGGCTGCTTTGGTGGCGTCAGTCCGAAGGTCCCTGTCGGCTTTTTGTAGTTGATTCTTCTCCGCGAGTAAGTTACTGAGGTCGGCGTCGTTGTCGTCAAACCAGTCCTGGTGTTCAAGGCATGCGCTTTTGAGGGCAGTGGACTGGATGAGATTTCGCAGTTGACACCATCGTGTCTCCACGTACAGTTAATGTTCCAACTCATGAAATCTCATGGATTTCACGAGAAAGGGTATGATATGCCCACTAAAGCCATGCTGCATATCCGAATGTTTTACAGCAGTATAGAAGCAACCGTTCGTAAGAAGAGGGTATATTGTGGTTTACAACTTGGTATTTTTTTGTTTTGAGATATTAATTGCTTTAGAAATGCAGTAATTTCTGATTACAGGAAAAATCGGTGTAACTAAATAAACTGAAGTTTTAAATGTACACAAAGTCTGTCCATGCATAAAGCGAGTTAATAAAACAGCAAAAGTATAATTACTTTTGAAAAGTAATCCTTCCGTGTGTTTCTTACATACATATTCTTCGCTATTACGGGCAATGTAGCGTATGGCCGTTAACAAACAGCCTAAATTTTAAGCATATATTTCAACACGGTTTCATGAGAATTGGCTTTTTTCTTCTTCCGTTTGTATATTGTTTTAGATGGGTTTGACTAAGGCGAATGTGTTTTCGCTTGATTGATCGATAGGGAAGTCACAAGAATAAAATATTTCATCAGCTCACATGTTGACATGCCGGTCACTTATTTGGGGTAGAATTGTCAGTTGCAGTCCTAAAGGTACTATTTTGTTGATATCAAGAGGACTTTCCTTTCGTTAAATTTCTTTATAAGTATTGACTTTCAACTGGCCCGTGAATACTTCACGATTTTCACGGGCCTCATTGGATTGCCAATCAACGTATTTTCTGTTCTATGTGTTTTTTAAAAACCTTCAAAATAAGGTATTTCTTTAAAGAATTTACTGTAGCAATGAGTTTTGAGACCTTCTTTCTAATGCAGATGGCCGTTTGGGTCATATCCGTAGACGCACCCAAACATGAAAAACCGTTGCCGAGAATAACAAATGCCCAAAACACAATTTGGCCATTTATATGCCTAAGAACAATCGATAGACGTTCTGTAAAAATTACTTTACTCAGATATTTATTGTCAGATTTCTGCGTACTTTACTTGTTTTCAAGGTAAAAACTGAGAAGATTGACGGGTTTTTAACTTCCCCGCTCCCAAATATCGGTGTGGTTAATTAAACTACAGTCACAACAGTTTACTACCAAATTTTATGGCAACGAAAACTATCACAAATTTGCAAAAGCGACTTGTTTAAACTGAATCCGCCCTCGTTTTATCCGAAAACAATGTGATTTCTCCTACCTGCATTTACCCGATTTTCGTGAACCTAAAACTAAACTTTCCATTCTATGAAAGGAAATATTTAAAGATTTTCCGCTCCATTTTATTGCACAATGTACACAAATAAGAGCTTTTGCGCCATCGTTTTCAATATCATAGGAAAATTCCTGGATATCAAGAAACATCGGCCTTGGCCCCGTTTTCCCTTCAATAAACAGACCTGAAGTGAGCTCTTCAAGAGTATACAGATTTCTGTGCATCAATTCAAATGAACAAACAAAAATAGCGTCCTCAACTGTGTGCTATACTACCACCTCAAATTTTGATCTCAAAATCTCGCAATTTAGACAATCTCCTGTATGTCTACTGGCGGGTAAACGCCCTATCCGCATTTTACCCCTCATATCAATTTTTCAGTAATATCCAGTAGACAGGTGTGGTCTGTGCTCCGGCCAGTGTTAGGAGTCAACGCTTGTATTTGTGGTTTCTCTCTTGCAGGTTCCATGACTCGGTCGGGCCAACCCCTCCGGCGCGCTATCCTAACTGGGGAGATTGAGGAGGATGGCGAGGTGGCGCCCCGAACGAGTGTCGCCGGTCGTCGGGTCATCGCAGCCAGTCCCACCGCTGGCTCTCTCACCTCTGTTGCCCCTCCCACCATCTACTCCGTCTCGCAGCCCGATGCCTGAGAAGATCGCTCTTCCTTCCCCCCCCCCCATCGCCTCACCTACCGCTTCGGTACGTTGGGCTTGTTCCGAAATCGCTACCTAATAGGTAGGTCGTTTTATTTGAGTACCCGAAAGAGCACGGTCATTAGAAAAAAAACAATAAAACTAATACATAACCGTGTATAGTTGTTCAGTTATGAACAGTATGCCGTGGGAGAAATTATGTAACGGCAGGGGCTACATTTCACTACAGGTGTGATCATAATACTTATCGACTGGCGATGGGGGCAGCCGTCAGGCTTGCTACACAGAGGAACCCATCGCTGACATCATCAGTACGCTTAGGATCGAAACGAGGAAGGTACAGTAGTGGTCGCGAAGATCATTGCCAAAGTGCCGGAGATGTGATTATGATATTCCTTGCTGATTGCTGCGACCACCGACAAGGTTGTGAAAACGGAGGACCCCGCCGTGATCGTCAACAGTAAGTTGAGGTTCAACACAAGGGAGGAGGTTTATGGACGCGAAGACTGAGGAAACCAGGGTCGTCAACATTTCAAAATGTTGGCCGGAGGGAGTCTGCGAAGATCGTTTCTGCAGGGGGCAATTTTAGTGGATTTAGAAACCAGTTAGCATCAAGAGGAACCGCCTTAAATTCCAGGAGGATCCTTTTCAAAGTCCTAAAGTTCAGTGTTTGGGAAGGAAGTGGACATTAATCATTCGAAGTAAAATGTTTGCCTAATTTAGAGTTGAATACCGCTAGTATAGACGACGATCTAATTTCATATAGAAAATTATTCCAAGGGGACAAAAGAGCGAGATTGTTTAGAAGTCGAGCAAAGGTGTCGTGGAATGGTCATGGTAGCCGTCCCATATGTGTAGGGAGTATCCAGAAGGGTAATCACATCGGCAGAATTTTAGCCACACTAAACGCCTTGCTTGCCCACCATCGACCTGTTCTCCAGCGAGGCTATACTAATCACCATACCCTGATAACCCTGTCACCTGACTGGCCGTCTCCTCGATAAAAATAGTTTTCTGGTGCATGCCTAACGCTAGCTACCTTTTCTGCAAAGCCTGGTTCTGTTATGGCTAAGAAGAAGCTAAGCCATGACACGTTGGAAGGTTGGCTTAGTGCCCGATCAGTTATTCGCCCGTTTTCTTTAAATCTCTTCTTGCCATAAAAAAGATTCGCGTGTACCGTCCATCTGTCCAGTCTTTCCTTCTCCATGACTGTGAATGCTAGTCTGTGCGCGTGTGAGATGAGTGAAAAGTGGAGGGTTTTTGGGTCACCACTGCTTCAGGCCCATCCTTCGAGTGAAGTACACCGACGTCGTCTCAAATGAGACAGTCCGCACTCGCAGCGCCAGTCTCACAAGTCATCCAAAAACGAGGTGGTTTGGGCACGTTCTTCGTCGCCCACCACACGAGATCAGTGCTACTGCCCTGGATCCGGCACCGCTACCCAAATGGAGACGTCGAAAAGGTGGGTCAGCTCAAAATCTGGCTCAACACAGTTCACCAGGGCATGGAAATTGCGCTTGGACCTTCAGTATTCGGCCCCCGTTGTTAGCGAGGGGACTGGATTTAGCTGTCCAGGTCTGCTGCCGCGGATTATCGCGCGTGCAGCGGACGATCCGTGACATCATCGAGGTCTGCTAGATCAGGCATGATCGTAGCCGAAACAAGTACACGTACATTGTCGTTGGTGCCTGATGAATACGAGAAGAAGGAATGCGGTTAGTGCTGCGAAAATATGTATCGTTGCAATCTGATTCACGCCATAGACACCACTCTCACCCCCCCCCCCCCAAAGGTAGTGTTTTGGGCGTTGTCGTGACCACGAAAAGACCAGCCATTGGGTTCTGTTCCCACTGCCTCTAGTCGCTGCTTCGGTCGTGTAATTCTTAGCCCTTTAACTTAGTCGTACTTACATTAGCATGCATCGTTGTCCTCATCCACCCAGGGGCTCCCTGTTCCGGAGTCAACAAATCGCTCTCCAGCGTAGTTTTTCGACACCAGACTCTCACTAAGCCAGTTGTGACGCCAGAACGAAAACCGCAGACCCAGAAATGCTCTCCCCTTGCCGCATCCACTTGTGGTGGTCTCGATTCGCCTGCCAGTGAGAGGTCACCCAGGACAATTTCGTTGTTATCAGGTCGGTACAGAACACAGCCGAATCATTGCGATCTGCCAGTGAGGAGGGTGAAATTTGTCGGAGACGCGATCGAAGGGACGAAGGCGGAGCGTGGAGCGCTGTCAAATACGATCGGATACATCCAAGCGATCTTCGGAATAACTTCACTCCTTACACGTGTGGGGTTGCAAATCTTGATTCGTTGTGTGCAAGAGCCCACATAAGGAGATATTAAATTCAGGAATATACCACCTATTCTGAAAGAGGAAAGCTTCAAGGGAAGAATAGCATGATCAGCACGATCAAGAGCCTTAGTGGAGTCGAAATAGACTGTATAAAGGGCCAAAACCAGATTGTAGAACATGACTAAAAAGAAAGCTGGTAAGTGTCACAAGATCTTGTTTTGAGGAAACCATACTCAGCCGTACTCAGTAGGTTATTCTCGGTTAAGCGATACATCATCTTATCTTTGATCAAGGTCTCCAAGATGTTCGAAGCTTCGGACAGTGTTTTGATTAGCCGAAAGTTGTCAATTGACATAGATTGGTCGTGTTTCGGGATAGGCAAAATGTGCGATTCCTTCCATTCGCTGTGGAATGTTTCACTTTCCAGAGCTAGATTAAATATATTACACCAAAGGGATGGAGAAATCTCATTTACGTTCGCCTTTAAAATGCTAACCGGGACGCCATCTGCTCCGGGACTATGAGCTTTACGAAACTTCGAATGACTACGGTTACGTCCCAGAAGAAAATCCGTAACAGTTGGTTATGTACAGCACCAACGGTTTTCCAACCCAGCGTTGACAATCTCGCTTTACGACTTGCCTGGTATACTTCACATATTGTTCACCAGAGAGGCCTCCAAAACCCAATGGAAACATCAAGAAAGGGAAGCGGTACGAAACCCCAGGCTCGTGCCAAACGGGGCCGGCGTTAATAGGGGTCTACGGGTGGGGTATTGCAGCGGGTAATGTAAGGTGTATACGTTTCTTGTAAAATTGCATGTGTTGTACTTTCTGCTCTTTGAATTTTCGAAGTCGATCATGCACATCTGATAGAAAGGGTCTAAGAATTTTATAGCCATAGCGGATAGCGGCCTCAAAGCCGTTGGATGACTTCATTGCCGGTTTCGCTAGCACAAACTTCGGTAGAACCCTGTTGCTTCGACATCGAGGGAAAACTGATAATTTTTCTCGCGTGAAACATTCCTGAATTGCACACTTTTCCACCATCGAGCATAAAGCCAAGTACGAGCTTGGGGTTTCTGGCTTTCTTCGTGGAAGACGAAATCGGAAAAATTGGGGCATATTTTCCTGCAATCATTTGGAATCGATACTCAAATCGTAGGTTGTTGGTTAACCGTCATACTTGAAGCTGCACTAATTCGTAGATAATATTGAAGCTCCAACTGCACGAGTAAATGTTAGGTTGTTTGTTGGAGGCGCGTTCGAAGAAACAACTTTGGCGACTTCCAGCATAGATTAAATGCATCTAGACCGTCTTCTGAACGCGCGGGCCACGTCTCTCATATTCATGCCGAGGGTTTTGGTCTTGATGCAGATCACATCTACTCTTCTGACGGATTTCGCGCCGCCTTCGGAGGTTTTTATGAATTCGGAGGTCGCGTGCTTTTAACCTTGACCGCCCGCCAGAAGGCCCTACCCTTATTAGCATAAGCTCCCCTCAAACCCAAACGCTTCCAAGTAATCCTGACCGGGTAAGCATCTCGTCGTTTTGAGGAATAATTATAAGGCGCATTTTCACTCTCCTAGCGCCTATCTTGGCCAACACATCTCCACAAAGTACCCCACTAGCAGTGCAACATCATAAACGTGATCACAATCCCGAGTTCAAGGGCTACAAAATGCAACAGTGGGGCGGTCTATCCGCACTTGTAGAACTCAGTCTATTTAACGATTGAACGAATTTGTTGAAAGAACGTAGCTATGACAAACATCGTAACTGCTATCACCCCGCCATTCATTCAAATTCTGGTCCTTGTTCCGAAATACTAGGGTTGAGTCAAGCGAAGTTACCTCGCTGACACGGCAGCATGCAGCGTAATCCATCTGTTGGGAATGGTCGTTCCCACGATGAGTCATCTCACAGAAATGCACCTGCGCGCGCGTTTCTTGCGCTGCATGCCACGCACGAGGCTCGACAATGCTCCGCATTGACTGTGGCCCCAGATCTGATCGACCCATGTCCGCGATAATTTTGCTCAGCCCTTCAATTGAAGTTGATTGGACAGAATATAACTAAGCTGGGTTGGAGGCTATAAATGCATGCAGCTTTTCATGTCACTTTTGCTTGGAATACACTTTCACTAGCTGATCGTGTTCTCTTGTTCTACCGCGTTGGGGTTGGAACAAGCGTCGATTAAGCATACGCTTCATGCTTCATTTAAGTACCAAACCGGGTCATAACACCATCGCTTAAAATGTAGCCGGCCAGAGTCGACAAAATATACGAAACAAACTAGGTTGGTTGGTGCTAGCGGTGGCACTGTTTTAGTTAGGGCATGGCAAGGCGGGTCGTGCTGACTAATACCTATTCGCGCTGGCCGCCTTTCTTAAAGATCGGCAAGAAATCAGTGTCACTCCGGTCTGCGCACACCGTCCCTGCTTCCAAACCATGAGTCAGATGGCCGTGTGACCGGCCAGCTGAACAGGACTTGTGGATTTGGACTGCAACACAGCCCTCGCCGGGGTCTTTGTCGTTTTTTTCAGTTTCGATGACGCCTCAAGTGTCCGCTTAGTATACGTTGCAGTGTAGTCGCAGTCTTAGCCGGGGGCGTCTTTAAGCCGAATAGCGGCTGCCGGCGCCGAGACATCAGACTTCAGAAGCCGCGTAATCCTTGCCAGCATAATGATTATCCGTGTATATTCGTTTTCTCCACCCGTTTAAGCAGACAAAGTAGTGGACTGACTGCCCTTTTGAATCCCGTACGGCTTACCCTTCTGCCCGTTAGGCGAGGCCCGTTCGAAATCGCAGACCCTTTTGCCACGGAGTGTTTTGGATTTGCGCCGTACAGAGCGCGCTGTCGCATGACACAAGTCGGTGAATTTCGCATCTGCAAAGCTAGAAATCTTTGCCCTTTCAGCCAGTCGGATCGTTTCATCGCAGATCCAATCAATGCCCCTGGATATGATGCTGCCTGACACGTCCTGGAGCGTACTATGGTGTGTACCTCGGATCAAGTCACCTGCGGAAGTTGCGGAAGTAATTACCGCTTGTGTCAGTGCGGTGAAGGAGTTGAAGCAGACCCGAGTAAAGTCTGTGGCACAAACAGGAAGCCTGAGATGGTTGAAATCGGATTGCCGCCACTTTGCCTCTGTTCGAAAACACGTAGTATTGGCCCTAGCTGACTTCTCACAGGGGCGTGGTCAGAGCCATTCCCTCTGCGGAGTGTCAGCACCACGCATTACACAGGAGTCCAACAGTGAACTGGTCATTTTCGCTTCCATATGTGCGACCATCGTTGGAATACCAGAGGACTAAATGTTGCCTCGTCTGTCTGAAACTGGTCATTGTGAGGACCATGCGATCCAGAGCCGGGAAATTTAAAAAAATCTTGCACCATTCGTACGATGGTGTCTCAATGCGTAGTACTCAAGCACTCAGATTGCAGCTACATCACTCTTCTCCGTCCAGGCATTCTAAGCGTGGAGACGCGCCTGATAGTAGATCAGCCTTGGTTATAAAAGGTCTCTTTTTGGCCCATAATCCGCATTTGGCACCTGGATGTTGACCTCAGCAACTGTGTTATTGACGAAACCACGAAGAAGGCACATACGCGCAGCTTTCGGTGACACCACCGCATGATGGGCTTCAAGTGGTTTCGGTGCGCCTTAAGTTTGTCTACCTGTCATAGGTGCGCGTGCGTCCTCGACAAGCATATCTGAACTGGTGATTATGAACGGATAGGCATTTCTTTGTAGTGGCTTGTATAGCCTAACCTAAGCACCCGTGTCCACGCCCCGTTACTCTTGGCGAAGACGGTCGTGTCACAGAGCGTGTATGTCTTTTCGAAGTTCGAACGGTCATGTGTTGACTGGCGTTATGCCGTGTGCTATGACTCAGCCTAGTACTCTGAAACCACACCAATCCCCGGTCACCCACACAGCAGATAACGAGAACACGATCGGCCACGAGAGAATGTATTAAAAACCTGCAAGTCACTCTCACTGAAAACTTGGGCTTAACTCTAGCATTCCGTTTCAGTTGGGCTAATATTCTGTCCAATCCGCTTCAAGAGAACGATCTAGAAGAGCCGAACAACTCGCAGGCTTGGACATATCAGATCCTAAGGAGCACTTTGGCCACAGCCAATGCGGTATGCTGTCGAGCGCACGTTCAGGGCATGCAGCATAGGAGACGCGCGCACGTATTTTTCTGTGAGATTGACTCTTCGTGGGAATGTGGAAATTCCCAGCACCGAGCTTACAACAAATCCACTGTATAGGCCCACTGTGCTGTGGGCAAAGTGCCGTATCAAGTGATACATTTTCAAGAAATAATGACTGACGGTAACATTGCATATAGGATTTTGAAAGCCAGCCAGGCTCTCTGTGGCTACAGCGCCTAGTTTAGAACCGTCGTTGTATCCAGCCCAGCAGTAGGCTTAATATGTGCAGGACTTTTTTCCGGACGGGGCGTAGACTTCAACACTGCACGAAGGCCAAACACTTAGGTCCTGGAAATTACGGTTGTTCTCAGTAACTGATCCTTACTGAAACAGATGGAACTGCGATGGGGCGACAAGGTCGTGAGGACGGATGACGAACGCGTATCCATGCTTTCATATTATAATGACGTCGCTACGGCCGTTTAGAGACAAGGCCTACGAAAGCTGCGTTATATGACACCGTGTAGACCTCCCTGAAGTACATTCACCTTAACTAACAGACATGAAAGGACGTCGCACAAGATCTACAAGCCTGGAGAAGTACCGTAAAACCTAGGGCCGCAGTTTGCTACGCCATTCGAGCAGGAGAGACAAGTCAGAAACTCAAATGCGGCTGATTAGCGTTGCTAATACCCAACTTCCCTTGGTCCGCCCTCTGCCGTCTTGCCAGCTGACGTTTAAAGCCAGCATTAGTCTTGTTGAAAGCTCCAAAGCTCGAAAGCATCATGCTAAAGCGCCAAACTCGGCCTTCGCAGCAGAAAGCACCACCAGCACCGGTGTTAACGTTTTCGTCAATCCTCCCACCGCTGCTTGCCTCAGTCCCAGGCGGCCCTAGTCGTGCATCATCGCCTCGAAAGTGTTCTTCATAAGTACTACAACGGTTATTCCAGTACGCCACATCATGCATGCCACATCAACCTGTATTTGAGTTAACATGTAGTGAGGATGCAAACACATTGGGCTCACGCAAAAGCAGCTGTCAACTCGGTCCGCTGAACATATGTTGACATGGCTGCTAAGGACGGAAAATAAGGTACCCAAGAGTTTAATTACGAAGCACCTGTGGACACTTGGCATACGGTGGACCCGCGTCTCCTTCGCTTTTCAGAGGCCGATGCAATACGGAGAAGAAAGCCAGAACTCTGTAAGTAGCTGGATCGTGGGATCAACCTCGTACTGTCGTGGTAAGGGTCGACAGTGGACGTAGCCCCATTCTTTCTCCCGTCCTTTCCCTCTCGCCTCCCCCCCCCCCCGCCTGACTGACTGCTGTCCCCCGCGTTGCAAGTTTATTGACGCTGGACAGGTTTTCACTATAATCTGAACTGGCTGGCTTATATAACTTTCCTTACCCTTCCCCCTCACCATGCGCACCCGCATATCAGTTCAAATACTCAAATCAACTTTTAGTCTACGCCTCTTAGCCTTCAGATAGACTGATTTACTCCAAGTTAGCGATTAATTTATGAGGAACTTAAAAAGAAACGATTTCCAAACTGTAGTATCTACCAGGAAGCACGCGTGGAACGTCGGGTGACTCACTTATGAGCCTAACCCCTCACAGCTGTGTCAAACAGCGAAGAATATCGGTGAAACACGTGTTTGGGCTTTTAGCTAGTACCTGTGCTGTCAATATGGTGTATCCTTTAACCCATATATATATATATATATATATATATATATATATATATATATATATATATTAATATGCGTAAAAAGTCGAGGTCCCGATATCTTATCGCGTTCATCATCTCCTGAAGAAGACGAAGAAGAAGAGGGGCGAGTTCATGGACCAAATTCTATTTGTATTGACTTTTTGAAAGCCTTCTCGCCTGTTGGCCTCCCCCACGTCAACACGTCATGTTTTATTCCCCTATCAAGTTTCATTCCTCTAGGTCGATTTTTAAGCAGGCAGTTTATCATGTCGTATTAATAAGCAGTGACCGTACGCAGTTAAAAAAGACGTGAAATTCTATGGCGTCAGTGAATTCTGCGTATTGTTTTTCCCTGACCTCTCTCTCTCTCTGCGCGAGTAACTTGTCTGGGGTTGCAATCGCAGATCTTCCCCGTGTGGGTTTGGCTAGCTGACCGCGCACGGTTGCCATAGCTCTTACACTTCTCTCCACACATGCCTTCTACTCCATCATCGCAGCCGCTTTAATTGCCTTTCACTAGCGTTGTATTCTGAAGCCGGTAACACTTGTTTAACGCCTATGAGAACTCTTTTCTTGATGTTCATATCAACTGAGAGGCTTGGTTTCTGGCGGCAGGCAGGTAACGCCTCCGAGTTGGACACGGGTATAGAGGCCCTCCGCACTACGGCTGCCCTTGCGCTACATTCCAGGGTGGTGCACTTACCCCCGTGTCCCACGCTAACCCTCCTAAACTAGCCGCAACTCTAACTCACCCCTGCAGGGTTGCACAAAACCACCTATACTACGGGATTGCACTGACCAGCTCTAGAGTTTCTGCCGTTAGAACATTCCCTTATGTAGACAATTCGGATTGCGGAATTCATCCAATTTGAAGACGAGCAAAAAGATTAGCCTCCCGCCCCACCACGTCCCGTCTTGTTGGCATTATTTGCTGCTTGAATTTACAAGACTTCAAACAGTCTTGTGAATAGTACGCAGTGAAATCTGCTGCGATACCTAATTGGTGGAGTACGCGACGCACATTGGGCAGGTCGATGCCTCAGTTCAATATCGCAACAAGCCTTTGACGACTGTGTACGGGACCCTCTTCTTCTCCGGGCTTTAATCTTGCCGTTTCCAGACCTCTATTGTCTAATCAGGAGCCTGTTACTCTACATACACAAGACAAACTCTGACTGTGTGACTTTTTATTTAGGGCTTTCTCTACCGTTGCAAACTCGCCGTCCGCCCAGATCCTTCCCGCCGCCTTTGCAGACCGCCAAACCGGGCTTCTTACTCTCTTTGTGCTGCTTTTACTGCACCAGATTCGTCTTCCCTTCCCCTCTCTCTCTCCGTCGTCTCGCTCTCCCCCCTCCATCCCTCCGCACTGCATAAGTCCCTGTTACCGCCGTTGTTGCTTGACACAGTACGTCTTCGCTTCTACTGCCACCCGTGCGCCTCTCAACTTTTGATATTTTTGTTAATAAAAGCTATTGCTGTCCTAAAAGAAGCTGATGCATGTTGCGTTTATCTCTCTATCTCTCTCTCTTTCTCTCTCTCTCTCTCCTCTTTACTCGGTGAATAAGTTTGTGGAGTCCGATTAACGGTTAAACTGAGTTAATTCACAACCGAAAAAGTAAGATGTTCGTTTCTGACTTAACAGCCATCGTCAGCCAGTCATCCCCTAAAACCTGGAAGACAGCTGGGCTACGGGCTCACGCTCCGCTGGATGCAATCAAGAGTATGCATGGTCACGTCGAATAGAGTGGGGGAAGGGGGTGGGCAGTGCCGAAAAATTCCCGTCAGATACTGCACTCGGTATGTCTGTTTTCCGGCCTGATCCGGCCGGCCTCAAAGGCGGCTCAGATTACATCTCCAGGAACAGGCGTATCTTCGCGACATTACGTGTCTGGCCCATAGACACTCTAGGGGTTGTGAGAACCCCTTGAGTATAACTGATCCGATGTCGTCCCTACTCTGTCCATTCGGCAGCAAACTGGCTGCTTCCTCAAGTTTCCTGCTATTCATACCAAGGGATGCCTCCCTCTATTCAAGGATAAAGCTCGAAAGCTCTGGTTCTTCCTCCCTTCTGGAAGACAGACGCTAGGGAGCAGTGTGAGCTCCATTTACCGGTAGAGGACTACCTCTCCACGCTCACTCGAATCACCCCATAGAGCCAAGGTGTCGGCAGAAGGCTTATAGACCTCATTTAGAATACTGCTATCTTCGGATACCTTGTTTTGCCTTCGTACTGTATCGGCCATTTCTCCATAAAAATGGTGACGGCGTGATTTTGTCGAGATTAGAGACAGCCAAACCGCTGCTGCCAGGGCGAGCAGGGGTGTGATCGGTTGGTCGTCGACTTTGAGAGGATGGTATAAGTGCTCACGTCAGCGCCTGAATTTAACCGGGGTTGTCAGCTTTAAAGTCATCACTCGCACCACGTTCAGTCCCACTCATTGCAGGGGGCCCAAACCTAACTTGCCGAATAATTTGGCAGTTTTCGGGTGTCGCCGATATTTGAGGTCGGCTTCACACTGGTGGCTATATCACTCGAATAGTTTTTTACTATCATTTCTAACCAACTTTGATGCCATTTTCCGGATTTTGCTGGAAGAAACATCATTGCAGGGCCTTGATCGAGCCATCCACGCCTATATCCTTGGGTTTTTTCGGTCACTGTGGCGCCGCTAGCTGACTCTGAGGATTCCCTTGCCTGTCTTGCGGACCGACCCGAATTATGACCATGTGTTAATGCACGTTACCTTGACAAGTCGCTTCAGGGACCCACTGCTGGTATTTCGTAGCTTTTCGATATCAGTATGTCTTGCACGTGACAATCTGGGTGCGAATAGGAGGTGGACTTTGAAGCCTCTATGAACGAGTACGTGGTCTTACCCGTGAGCTTTGCTATTCGCAGCACCCGCTTACGGAGCAGTGAGCAGGCTAGTCGTAAGCTCATCGTTTGAATGCTGGGCTATCAGGTGCTTGCGGCGATAATCGAAGCACGTATTTGTAACAACTGGCTGCTCCTGGTCACCAAAGCTCACTATTATCTCGCAATTATCACATTGAGATCCAACCCTAAAGCGACCTATGGCGTGGCTGATTACACAACCACGTGGTCCATTCCAGACGCGGTTAGAATCAGCAAACTATGGCGAAAGAGTCTTGCGACTGCGATTAGGTTTAGTTACCGCGTCGGTGCTCATAAAGTGTCCATTCATTTGCGCGTATGCTGACGCACGGTTAGCTCATTGCAGGGGCAATCGGCATATCGTGTCTGCTAGAGGAATTGCCTGAGCCACTGTGGTGTAGGCCGAGGGGAGATTCGCCTCTGGAATCTTGATTTCCCGAGCGCCTGAGTCTGGTGTTCGTGCTTCAGACAGTCAGCAGATATCCACATTGGGCTGATGAGGTCTGCGTTCGGTTGGAGTTTGACTATCAGGGCCTGGGATTGTTTGCCCACTTCAGCATCCAATATCAAGTGTCCTTTCCTGCTTAAATAGTTTGACCCGCACCGATGGATCATGTTTGACAGAGCGCGGACAGGCGAGTCCCCAACTGCCGTTTGGATTGCTGGATTGGTTGCCCTAAATTGCTCCCCCTACCCGTCTGGTTCAGGAACCTAGCCGTAGAAAACAAAATTAGTTTGACTGTTTCATGTTCGTCCTGTCACAGTGCCGTCGTCGGGCTTTGCAGTGTGGCATATCCCTATCATCATTATTTCTGTTGGTTATTCGGTAGATCCGATAGTCTGCTTATTTGGTATCTCCCCTGAAGGCCATTTTACTATTAGTGGACCCGTTGAATTGCCAACAATCAGGCTGACGGACAACCTGTCTTCCAGGGTTCTTTGAAAAGCGACAGCGTCTCTCTTGCTTTGACAGATGGGCGCTCACCGCTCGTTTACGTGACTCACTTGTTTCATTGTGTCTTGTGGCTCACTCTCGAGCCCGGCAATCAGCCGCGCAGCGGCTAGTGAACGAGGGCCGTAACCGATCGGTGAGCCCCATCCACCATTGTTAATATTCCCGATCGAAACCGATATGACAAGGAGCCCATGGCGCAGTTGGTTAGAGCCTTGGACTTCTAGCAAACAGGTCGAATGTTCGAGCCCCAGTTGCCCTAACACCTTTGGTTGGATATGGCTGGCTGATGACAGCTTATTATCCAGAATTGATCATTCAAGTCTCCCTTGTCCTTTTCAGTAACGTTATTTTGCCTCTCTTGTGACGCACCAAATAGGGCTGATAAAACCCTGCAATGGATGTGAATGATCATAATGATCATTAATAAAGGTGCAGATGGGATTCTGCTTGAACGGACATTTAACGGTTTTAGAGACCACTTAATTGCAACCTTTTTTATAACCGAAGACTACTCTTTATTGGAGTATAAAATTTCAAGAAGACATAATTTTCTACCAAGTAAGTATTATAAAGTATATGTTTTGCAGGTTTTCTAAAGAATATTATTTAAATTTATAAATGCATTACAAATCAATAGAAAAAGACAGACCAAATCTCTAGTCGCCTCTTGCCAAGTGTGTTTTTCGCAGGCGGTCGAAAGGCAGCGGATTGAAAAGCGGACTTGCTTGAATTATCTTGGGAGTAAAGTGCTTGATGCCACTCAAGTAATCTCTTCTAACCGAAAACACGCGTCATAATTTCTGTTAAAATTTCACGAGCAGTGCCACCTACTGCATCTGGCTGATGCTGGCACATTTATGTACGGAAGGGAATGCTTTGCTCGGTTTCTTTGGTGATCGTTGTTGGCATCCTTGCTGAAGCTCAGTCTACTGCAGCAGATGTTGGTGTGATCGCTGACGTACTGCGTCAGGGGACCGGTGTGGGCTGAATGATTAATTTCGCGTACTCGAAAAACATGTGCGTACTTTTTCATCACCTAAATTACTGACCGTTCAGGGTCAAGTGGAGGTAGATAGGCAGGCTTCGAAGTCGATCGTTATTAGAAATGTGAATCTCCGCCTAAAGCGCCCTGTTTCCCTTGCGAATCACGAAAGGGCTTTTTAGGCAGGTATTCAAGGAACATATAGGATTATAATCGCTGATAGAAGGGAAACAGGCGAGTTCCAGGAAGCAGTGGCAGTGGCATTGTCTCTGATGATGCGTTCGAGAGAGAATCCGAAACGTCAGGGCAATAAACACCATGTTGCAGTGATCGCCTCTTCTTCTTCTTCTTCTTCTTCTGAAGATTCGAATCGTCTGATATGCTGGCCATCTGAGTGTCAACCATAACGGTTCGTCATTTATGCCACATACTGCATCATGTGGTATCTCAGGGTTCCCTTCTCAAAGGTGAAATACAGGGTCATAAAGAGCGAAATCATCGAAAGTATGTACATTTCCTTCGTTTTTATGGACTCCACTGTAAATTTCACTGCTCAACGTGAGAAGCCGCTTGAAAGAGTGGCCTCCTAGACCGTTTTCAGGAGTTTTGTTTTCGAACTTGAATTTTCGTTTAGTTGTCACGTTGCAGTTTCGGAACGTTTTCGTCCTCAAATTTGAAAATACTGTATCTTGCGAGTCTCTGTGGACCAACCCATATTAGATGTTTAAATCCTCTTTTTACAGGCATCCCGTTAACCGAATGTGAGAAATAAACTGGTTTTAATGACCATTTACACTGAACGTCGAATATATATATATATATATATATAATGAAGAACCTGCCGGTAGGACAGGGGAATAGGAACCCACGTAATACTGGTAGCTTTGCGGCAAGTTCCAGGCACTTCATTATTTGCGGCCCATATAACTGCAGATGGAAGCCAGAGGCAGAGTGCCAGGCTGTTCTAAAATGTTAAGTGCTTCCGATTCCTCTGAGCGCAATCGCTGAAGAGCGAGGTTTGATCTCGGTTCATCGACCGGGAGCCTTGGTGTGCAGTCAGCTGAGCTATTCGGTTAAAAGACGAGGCAGGGGAGGGTGTGAGCAGTTTGACTTTTTTATGATAATACCCTGCCTTCATTACTCTTGCAGGTATGTGGGTCAGCCAGGAAGTAACCCAGACGCACGGCTGTGTGAGCACATTTAAGCGGTGCAGAGAGATGAGCAGGCATCCCAGCTTGAATGCTCTGTTCTAAAGGCAAGTCGGAGGTTGAGGTTTGCGAGCAAGAAGATGGTTACATGGGCTGCCAGGTAAGGACATCCAGAATTTATTTAACCTTATGTCTCAAACCGTGACGTGGTGCACAGCGACTCCCAATCCGTCCCGCTGAAATATAAACCATAACTATTTTGTGGGAAGGAGTGTCGATTATGATGACCATTGCCCGTATCTGAGACTGTTTCTGATGATGGGTTCGAGAGAGAATCTGAAGTGTTAGGCTAATAAAACCCTTGTTCTAGTGATCGTGTCTCCTTCTTTGCCATTACTGGATTATTAGATGCCATGGGTCAGCCTTATCCATCCCTGAGATTCGAACCCCCCGTTCTTAGTTCATCAAAAGTTATCAAGGCCCACGTTTCACCCCTGAGTCACGAGAATGAAGTGGAGAGGAAGACGATTTTCTGATCTGATTTTTCCATTTTTACTCTTCAGTTATCGTTCTATGGAGCCCAGCAAGGTTACTTAACAAACTTGTAGAATTCCGACTCCTATCTCAGCGCCAATTTCAGTATATGCAGACAAAGACTAGGGACACTGGGGCAGCCATTTCGGGATCGTTAGACGTCGCCAATCGGTCATACCCAACCCCAGGTTCGCAAAACCGGAGATTCAAATCCACAGTCTTTGATCCTAGAGCGTTATGAAACCCGGTGCTAAATCCTTGAGCCAAAGGGTTTGGTTGCCCTGTTGTTTGTAATCTTGATTATTAATTATTTTAGAGGGGCTTTGACTGATCGGGTTAGGGCACCTGTTTGCGCCGTTGCACCTGTGGTTGCTATGCGACTCTCCACGAGCCTTTTCAATGAAAATTGAAAAAAAGCATATCTACTCTGGCCTTCAACGGATATTCTTAGCTCTGGGTTAAAACTGAAAAGCTACCGTCGAAGTATACAGTAAGTCCCTCGATGCTTGTTGCCAAAAAATTAGAAGAAGATTTTCATGACTATGTTTGACTTATTTGCCCCCGCCACTCGGTAGAAAAAAAAAGAAATCGACCGTATTTCGTCCTACAAACCAGAGACTTTAGGAAAACCACACCTAATTTCACTTCATTTTGTCGGTTTTGAATCCTGCACTAGGTGGCGACCTGTGAGACCTCTATATTTATGCCCTTCTCCACTCCACCTCTAAAGCACACTGGCAGGAACACGTCCCATAAACTGATCGGTGCACGTCTTGTTTACTTGTTCACAATTCCGCGCCGTAAAAAGCTACCCTGCTGTAGACAGCAAAGTGTGCAGGCCTGTTTTATTTAATCTCCTACGTTGAGCGCCAGTGCATGCTGTGATTTCGAATCTGATCCAACCTGGTACATCTGCAGTTCGCAGCGTTTCTGTCTTTTATTCGTGGGACGTGCATTGGACACGTGACGACAAACCGTGGTTGCGCGACACGCGTATCTGTCTATATCACAGGCGACATCAGAGGGCGAAGTTTATTGGACTGTGAGCCTGCGTCAGACGCAGTACATATTATTATATTTTAGGCAATTCTGATTGCCTTGGTAGTATAATTTGCTTTACGATCTGGTTTCGCACTTGGCTGTAATATCGGTTGTTTTATTATAATTATTAGTAATACTAGCATTATCATCGCAAATGACAGCATTATTTGTTTTAATAGTTGTCGCAGTAGCATTAGTAGTAGCCGTACTGACGGCGCTATTCTTAGTGGCATTAGTAGCAAAGACAAATAACCTCTGCGGTCAAAAAAACTGCTTGTGGGTTTGGAGACATGTGCTATTGAAGCATTCGACTGGGGCTCCTTGAGGTCGAGTGTTTCAAGTGCTGCCATACGGTGAAACCGTCTGTTTTATACTATATCTTGCACATGATTCTAAAAAATCTTTCCATTTTAGAGGCATGGATAGATGCCAAAATCAAGGCTGTCCAGGATGTTTACAAGCGCACTTGCTGCATATTTCGCATAAACGCCAGTTTCAAGAAGTGTCTTTGTTAAGCGATTTTTGAAATTATTGTGACAGATTTGTACGCTTTTCGTCCACCATGGACAAGTGAGAGCTGAAAAGGCATCCGGAAGGCGAAAAAATATGAACTTGTGTGCAGTTACAATAAAAGTTATTTTAAAACGAAGTGAACTGCACGCGTTCAAGATATGAGGTCTGAGCTGAAAGACAAACAAAGTATTAGAAAGGAGACTAGCTCACTGAAGTAAATGGATTATCATTTGATGAATTCCACGTTTATACGACACAGTAGTATTTCGTATAAGTGAGAAGAAATGACAGAAATTCACCTAGTTGATCAATTTTACGGGATTTCGCTTATTTCACTTATGGGAAGGGTGCAATAACCAGAAGCATTTTCGTCACGCAGAATATATTGGCAATTATTTGGCCATTTAAAATTGGAAATGATTACGTAAAATCGTGCTAAGTTTATGCAAAATTAATAATTTCGCAAATTTTGCTGAAATACCATGGAGGTAGGTGTCCGGGCAAGGACTTTTAGGGTCACCTCTCGAAATTCCGGTGAATATTGGAATTGAGGAAAACGAACTTCGTCAGAGGAACCGTATCATCCTGGCCCTTGCACCAATTACTCCCAGTTTACCTATCATATTAAGTGACTTTGACCGCAACCCTACTTCGTTTCTGACCCTAAACATGTGGCTTTGCGCCAAATTCCGGGGCTAAGTTTAGGGTTAGGGTGAAGGTCAAAGTTAGGGTTAGGGTCTGGATTATGCTAAAGGTTAAGTTTTGGGTTAATTTTAGCTATATGGTTTAGGTTTTGGGTCGGGCTAGGGTTAAGATTGAGGTGACAGTTTGTTTTATGTAAGGGTTGTTGTTAGCGTTAAGACACAGGAATACTTACCCTTTCTGAAATTTATCGCAAGGCCACCTATTTTAAGTGGGCAGGGCGCTTCCTATTTCCCGTTTCCTGTTTAGGCGGCCATGCAAGGCAACCTTACCCCTGAACGATCCTCTCCCGGATAATTGACGAAATTATTAGCTTACCATTCATATTTGGGTTTTGTGGGGGACTTACTGAACCGATTCATACTGGGTGTATGCTCTATGCAACAGCAAAACTCTGACATATGACACGTCTGAGTCTTTAACGAAAGTGTGCATTGTAATCATTGTGGGGGCACTGGTGTGTGCTGCCGATACAAGTGAAAATGCGAATCCCATGAAGTAAGTGAGAAGAAGTAGACGTTCGAAGTTGCTGATTCTTCCTTTTAAATATCATCAGAGACATAATCACATGCCCGTATTTGATAATGTCTCCGACGGTGGATTCAAGCAAGAATCCGAAACGTCAGACGAATAAAGTTTTTGTTTCACGAATCGGGTCTACTTCTGCTCACTGTTGTGTATGTGTGCATAGTTGCATGCGTGAATATTTACCCAGGTTTCAACCTCGGTCAAAAAGAGATCGTTGAGTAAGGCTGTCTAAGCGGGGATGAGGTCATTCGTAAAAAACCACACCCATATCACGCAGTCAGAACGGTCTTGGGCCCAAAAATCCTGCATTTCGGCGCACTGCCGTAAAATTCAGTGAGACTGTTCTAGACCAGCCACTAGCACATGAGTGCTTCGCAGGCTTAAGCATCTATTGTGAGGGCGCCTACAAAAGCCAGTGTCCTGGCTGGGACGGACTGTTTTTCTGGCCGGCGTGGAAGGTTGTTCTTTGCAGCTGATTTTGTCATGCCTTTACAATTTTTTTCACAGACTGACTGCCGCACATGACCTTTTGCTGGGACACTGCGACAATTTCAAAAAAATTGATTAAGTTCAGAGGTAAACACATGCCGTAATTAGTTTAAAAAATATACAAAAATATTTTCCTGTAAGGTAAAAAAGCTTCCATTGTGTGACAGCCTAACGCACTCATGAAAGGCATTTTTGGTAAGGACTGTTTATGTAGCCACCCCAAAAAAAGCACGCGGGAATAGGAACGCCAGATCCAAGTACCATAGGTGGCTCTGCGTATAGTTTTCGGAGGAGTAAATATTACTGAGGACATGCACTGCTCAGACGCTACCTCTTAACCATAGCACTATCCCTACCATAAACCTAAACTTTAACCCTAATCATAATCCCTAAATCCTAATCCTACATTTAACACTAACCAAAGCCTTATCCCTTAACAGACCCCAAACCCTAAAATCAACCTCAATCCTAGTACCTAACACGTATTTTATAAATTTGGCGCAAAATCGCCTTCTATTGCAGACTATTCCTTTACTCGTGTCCTGTTTTCTGGGGACATATAGGTAATCCTTTCTCATTTTCAAATAATTTTCTTCTGGATTGACTGGAAAAGTCTAAAACACCTCAGTATTCACATGTAAAATATTGTAGCAAAGCATTTTCAGGGAAGATCCCTTTCCTCTTCCATCTCTGGTCTTCTTGACTCTGCCTTGATACCGGGCCCAGGTGGAGGAGTGGAGGTAGATGCAGTGCAAGTCAACTCTCACTAAAATTCAGCGCAAGTCACCGTCTCTGCATCGCTGTGGAGCATACGGTGGACATAGTCGAACTCGACGGTCGAACTGTCGAATAGAATCCTTACTAGATGCTTGTTTTCATGGCGCAAAAGACTACCCGGTAGCGATGCCTTGGGTGGGCGCTTAAATAGGATGCGCGAAGAGGAACTACCCCACCCATTTAAAATAGGCGGCCTTACAGTAAATTTAATGAAGGGTAAATGTACCAGTGTCTTATCGCTAACACTAACCCTAACATAAAACTAAACTGTCATGTTCATCTTAACATAATCTTAACCCCTATAGTTAACGCGATAATAGCCTTAAACCTTAGCCTATTCATGACCCTAACCCCAACTCTAACCTTATCCTCAAACTTAAATCTAACCCTAACCTTCACCTTAATCCTAAACATAGTTTCCTTGGAATTTAGTGCAAAGCCACATGTATTGTGGACGGTTCCTCTTCCAATGTCATGTTTAGGCGGCCATAAAAGGCCTCCCTGCCGACTACCCTTCCAGGTCATTTTTCTGGGCACACAGACCGAAAGTCAACTCCCTTGCGCTGGAAGTTTTAATTTTCGAATAGGAAAGGTAAGCTTTTAAGAACTTGCAGTATATAAGTAGCGTTTGCACTATAATCATCATATTCAGTTCCGTTTGGAGGAGAAGGCGAAAGACACCTGGAGAAGTTGTCTATTCGGTATAGAAATTCAGTGGTAGTCAGGATGCCCGACGCGGGGCAAACTCTGGACCTGTGCCCTCCTCTGTGGAATAAACGGCAAGTGCGAGTCAAACAGTGTCCGCTTGATTGGTTGATTGGATGGGCAGTTTGTGACGCCTGTGATTGGCTGTCTCAGAGGCTGCATCGTCTGGCCGCTCGAGAAATTTGATCACATGATGTCTAGTGCAATAGAGGTGGAAGGCTTACTAGCGCTTGAAGCGCTAAAACTGCTCTCATCTGATAGGCTACCAATAGGTGGATGGCAGCTCTGTGGCACAAAACGCAGTAAGGCAGTCAGACGCAACCGCCTCAGCAGTCTACGGAAGTAAAGCATTAATTTCCCATAACAACTGCCCCCACGCACGCATACAACTCTAGAGGTAGACCTACGGTTGCTTTATCTTTGACGAGTTCATTCTGGTAGCGAGTGACAACCACCTCCACATGCGATCTCATTATGTGTTTCTTCGTGTGCTGGACAATGCGAACCACAGGCGGGCTTTTTGAAATTGAGCCACCATCTTTTCTGCTCTCCATTCGCATATGAAGCCTCTTATGTGTACGTCAATTGGCCTATTTCACCCATTATATACTTGAATTTTAACACTATTTGTTTATTCGAACAATAAAAATGGTGTCCTCAGCGCACGACGCTGGCACCATTTTGAAGGAAGTCCAAATTGATCGATATTTTGAGACACCTTCAAGGACAATTCTTCACGGTGAATGGAGGCCATTTTTGGCTGAAATTTTTGGAATTTTACTTTTAAAATAAAGCGTAGCTCTCTCTCTCTCTCTCTTCCAAGAAATCCTCTTATTTCATGTTATAAAATAATTGCACCCTGGCAACACGAATATGTACATGTGAACAAGTCATATTGCAGATTGAATTGCGCCGTATAACGAAGTTCACTGCACAAGTGTCAACGTTCTGTTTATTACCCCAAACTATGCATTGAAAGAAGTACGCTGCTACACTTTTTCAAGTTTTCCACCGATTAGCCATAGTGGACGCAGATCCTTGCGTTTTGAAATGGTTCACTTGCAACATATTTAACCGATCAAGGCGAGCGTGCTTTCAAAATTTTTTTCTCTGTTTAAAAATCACCAGGCCTACACAACTTTCTGGAACATTAAGTATATTTTGGATTTTTATGACGCTCAAATTTTGCTTAATGTTGCGACTAGAACCATCATTTTGTCACAGTTTCAAGGTCACGATAGGATTTCCGTCACTCTGACAGACGTAATGAAGCGCAGTGCCTACGGTAGTGCTGCCAATTTTCAAGGTCTAAGGACAGGTAGCATATTTTGGTGGCATCCGCATCTATGTTCACGGGTGTTTCGCCTGTTAATTAGAGAGAGAGAGCTACGCTTTATTTTGCAAGTAAAATTTCAAAACTTTCAGCAAAAAATGTCCTCCACTCACCGTGAATAAGGTTGGGAACACAAGCCACACAAAACCGGAAGATCACAAACAAGTGGCCAAAGAATGCACACATTAACCTCATGAAGAATCATTCTTGAATGTGTCTCAAAATATCGACCAAATTGGACTTCTTTCAAAACGGTGCCAGCGTCGTGCGCCAATGACCTCATTTTTGTTGTTCGAAAAAACAAATAGGGTTAAGATTCGGTATAAAATGGGTCAAATAGGCTAACCGAAATACATATAAGAGGATTCACATGCGAATGGAGAGCAGAAAAGATGGCGGCTCAATTTCAAAAGCCCGCCAGATCTGTATTCGAGGTAAAGCAGAGCAACCATACACAGAAAAGACAAATTTTCACCTGGTATGCTTGCAAACACACAATGGTTAATGTGCGCAGCAAAGAGTGAATTTAAATGCACCTCAATCTGACTAGCGCCCCAAGACTTACAGATAAGCTGCAGTAGAGTCGATTTTGATCGATTACTCACTGAGGTATCTACGATAAAATGAATCCTGCTCGTGACAGCTATTGAAATAACAGAAACCCTGTAATAAAGTAGAAGGTTTGAACGAACGGAATATCAGCAAGGAATTGAGCTTAATTCAAAGAACAGTCATTAAGGTGAACCAATAAAAAACACGGCAAATAAAGTGCGCATGGGTCGAGATCATAGAAAGCTCTTCATCGATCATATCAAGTTAATGGCAAACAAATTAGACTAAAGATGACCAAGTACTCGGTCAGAATGATCGATCCTCCGAGACTCACGGTTACACACAACTGGTGGTAGTAATCTAATCAGTCTGGGAACATTTGACTTCACGGCCATAAATGATCACTTCTTCCATGAACTGGTCCCATGGGTGACACTTGACCTACAGCTTAGCACTATGGTCCTGTCAACTGCTGCAGGACATCGGTCCACATACTTAAATGTCCACTGGCGTGAGTGTGAACAGCTGTGCCCAGATAGGCCCGCAGGGAACACCTGAAGCAGTTCAGATGAACGGTCAACCTGGTGACCTAAACCAGGGAAAGCGCAGAGAACTATTGCGCACCGCCAGATTATACATCAGCCTTAGAGCAGAGCATGCAAGCGCACATTCCATCCGGTCTAAAGCAATTTCGCCAGCTAGAGACAATCAATAATTCAGAATGCACGCCCATTGAAGGGATCTCAGTAAGCAGACAGTAGTAGCAGTAGCTGAAACGTGACAGACGCAGCCTCGGTGGATTAGTGTGCTGCACGCAAGTATACGGACGAATGATCCAACCACAAAAAGCCTCCCGAAACGAAAGTGCTTTCTAGAGGATTGCAACCGCAGTCACAGGGAACCGTCGTTTGCACTTGTACCTTGTGCACACACATAAAGTCATTGACAATGTCTGTGGGCGTGGCTTTAAGAACACGACCAACCTGAGTAAAAAGTGAAATTTAAGACGACACAAGTTCACCTTTTCTGGACATTTGTGGACACCAACCCACACATATTAGTAAGATAACCAATTTTTTACTCCTCATTCAGCCCCAGAAGTGTCCATCGATCAGGACAAATTACGAAACAAAAGCCATTCTTATCCGCTCCACCACGTGATCCACCCTGGTGTCACCGTAAACAGTCTCGTTGCCCATGGCGACCGACTATCAAAAGAGTTACTGTCAAGGGTAAAGAGACCGGAAGGATAGTTCTTCCCTTACTCTTTCATAATCAGCCAGCCATTTTGAACGCGTGGAAAGCGTGGCTCAAACAAGTGCCGATACACGTGCAGTAAACTGGATTTTCTCAATCAGCGAGAAAGAAGATATATCTTCCCGGTGTTTCGAACGCATGCTGCAATTTTTACAGCAGAACGATATTTGGAGAATCGACTGCCCACGTATACCGAGTATGGTCGGCCCAGTCATTAGCTGGTCCTGGTGATCGCTCAATCTTTGCCTGACTTTTTGTCCGGGATATACCCCAGCTATTTCCACCAGGATAATTTTTTCTTTGTCTTTTTCGGCATTGTTCATTTGCCTTTATTATTACTAGCCGCTGTGCGGCTGTTGGTGGGGCTCGAAAGTAGGCCCAAGACAGAGCGGGCTGAGTGAGTTCCGCTAGCGATCAGTGAGTGTTCATCAACGAATGCAGAAATTTTTCTCTCAGATGACTAAATAGGTTTATTGAATGGTGCGTGCAACTGGATGTTACCATGCGTTCAAACACACTGAGAAAGCAGCCCCACAATTGACGGAATGAATGTGTGGCAGTCCACTCCCACGGTAGCTATCTCCGCCGCTTCGTCGTACAGTCTTTCTGTCCGCTTCACACTCCCTGTCTATTCGCTATTGGAACCACTTATGACTTGATGCCAGTCTGACGAGAGCTCCCTGCCAATCAGTGCCCTGTCGTCCGATGATTGGCTGCAAGAGGACACCGCCGAGGCAAAGGCACACGCCCTCGGTACCGGAGCCCAAAACCTCAACACCACGCATGCACTTGCCCGGCTAGAGTGCTTTTTGCAACTGCTTGCGGGGCTGCATGTAACCTCTTTGCCTCGGAAAGCCGTGTCCAGTCAGTTGGCTTCCTGCCTTCCGAGAATGGCAGCTTCCATTTTTCGACCCTTATACCTCGATGAGTGACCTCATGAAAATCTCTGGATCCTTCATAGCGCCGACACCTTAGGTTGCTATTGGAAAATCCCACAAAACAGGTTTATTTTTGGATTTAAGGAAAAAAAAAGCAATAAAAGCCTCGTGGAACTTCTCAGGCTCTCTGCAAGTTTCACTGGGACGGGAAATCCTCCGACTGCAAGACCCACAAGGTAGATGTAGTTTAGTCAGTGGATTTTCTGGAAGTCAGCAGTGTGGTTAGTTACCTCTAGTGAATCCTAACTCGTCCTGAAACAAAATCAAGGGCACGTTCTCCCATATAGTAAATCGCCCTGAGATATGTGCATACCCACCAACTGACCGGTCAAGATCGTCTCCGACTCTGATGGACAAAGTCTAGAAAACGATTTGAAGTCAGTGTGTTTGGAGGCACCCTTTGTCTCTGAGACTCTTCTTCCGTCACCCATCTCCTACCAAAATGATTCTCCGTTTTTCAATTGAAAGTCATTACAATTGAGGGCTAATTGAACTGGTAGCCGGATTCGCCATATCGTACCGGAAAATAACTTACATTCTTTCCACAAGATAAAGAGGGTAGCTGCCATTTTGTCAAAATTCAGAAGCATCGTTGCTATATATCCTTCTTACGACAAGAATAATGCGCGCCTATGTGTGTTTTACAAGAGCAGACAGAATTTAGTCATTCGTGATTCTAGCAAAAGTTTGGGTAAGGATGCTTGTATGACCGTCTAAAAAGGACGTGGGAAAAGGAAAGTGCCATCCTTGCGATAAATTTCAGGATGTATAAATAGTACCTTGTTTTAACGCTAACACTGGCCTTGACATCAAACTAAACTGTAACCTTAATCTTAAGCCTAGCCCTCCCCTTAACCTCAACCCTGCAGTTAACACGACCCCAAGCCTTGACACTTGGCCTAATCCTGACCCCAACTTCAACTCTGACTTCAACCCCACAGTTAAACCTAACGCTTACCTTCACCTTAATCCGAAACCGAAATTCCACGGAATTTAGCGCAAAACTACATGTATCGTGCGGCCATACAAAGTTTGGTACTCATTCAGAAATTTGCCTCAAAAATCTATTTTTCGTAAGTCACTGAATAAGATTCCAAAGACTGTCTGTACTCGCCCTCTAACTTCTACGAGCTTAAACTCCAAGCAAACTAAAATGGTAAGGGGTGCAGCATCTGTGTCCCTCTTGATTACTCTTCTGAAGGTTGAAGGTTTACCACCATCCGGTTTGAAACGGAATAAGTACTGCACATGCTACAGGTGGCCTAGCACTAAATTCCAGGCTGCACGTAGTCACTTTTCGTAACAAACACGATCGGAATTGCCTTTCTGCCCACCCCCCTATCCTCCCCCCACAGACAGGAAACTGGAATAGGAACGCCCGCCCCCCGTTATCTTGCGCTAACTTCCAGGAAGTGTACATTTTCCAATGTCCTACCCCTAGCACTAACCCAAACCTTAACTGTAACCTTAATTTTAACTCTTACTCTCATTTGTGCGGACTTCAGTGCAAAGTAATTTGTATTACGGGCGGTTCTTGTTCCCATGTCATGCCCGGGGGTGTAATATAAGCACCACCCCTTCTACCTGAAATTTAGCGTAAGGCCGCTCGTACAAGGGGGGGGGGAGGGGGGAGGGTAAGGATCCCCGTGTGGTGACTGGAAACTGACGAAAGGCATCATGGCTATATAAGGCTATTATTATAACTTATTATGCATTAGTTCGGGCTAAAGTTCATACAGAGGTTTGCGCCTTTGCACCTAAATTATATGGAAATGAAAGCTCGCATGTTATCTGTTTTCGCTAGTCGTTAACGGACCAATCAGCCCGGAAGGATGGGATAGTATTTTCTGGATAACTTTAGTGCAGTAGGAGTAAGCGTATAGGACGGGAATAAAGGTGTGTTATAGGTCACTTTTACCATGCAAAAAACTTCCTATATCAGAGGAAGTCATGGCATTGGTCATGATATGGGGGGAGGAGAAGGAGGAGGAGGAGGAGGAGGAGGAGGAGGAGGAGGAGGAGGAGGAGGAGGAGGAGGAGGAGAAGGAGGAGGAGGAGGAGGAAGAGAAAAAGTATCGGGGAATAAATCTCCTGCATTTGGTGCCCACCGTTAGCCATCCCTGGAGGAAAGAGTAGGAGGAGGAGGAGGAGGAGGAGGAGGAGGAGGAGGAGGAGGAGGAGGAAGAGAAACAGTATCGGGAATAAATCTCCTGCATTTGGTGCCCACCGTTAGCCATCCCTGGAGGAAAGAGTAGGAGGATGAGGAGGAGGAGGAGGAGGAGGAGGAGGATGAGGAGGAGGAGGAGGAGGGAGGAGGAGAGAGGAGGAGGAGGGAGGAGGAGGAGGAGGAGGAGGAGGAGGAGGAGGAGGAAGAGGAGGAGGAGGAGGAATTGAGCCTGTTTTTCCCCACAGAAAGAAACAAATTACAGTCAAGGTCCCCGGACTAGCAAGTTTCGTTCAGGAAGAACTTCAGATATGCACTTGGGTTAATTCGATTAAAACGGTCCTCCCCATTAATCTTACACTCAAATTTCCTTTTAAACTTCCTGCTTAAGCTTTCTTTATTTTTTTGTGCCTCGTTTCGACTACATAACGAAACGTTTTGCTACTAGCATCTGCAAGTACACACAAGTCGTTTACAACTACGTTCCCAGAGTGCTTTCCAGGCTTTGGCTGGGCTCGTAGATAACAATCACATCGGACTGACGATGTATTTGTCTAGGAGGCCCGTGATGATAATCTGCCTCTTTCGACAGGAATGGGGCAGTCTGTTGGAAGAATGGCTAGTCCAGTGAACTGTACAGGTTCGTAGTCGGTACGGTAGAACGAGGTCCGAGTGAGTACGTTGAGTGGATTCCGATGACGTTGCTGACGCGTCCTGAGAACGGAGAACCTGTTGACAGAAGAGAACTAGATCAGGGAGGGGCTACACGTTGGTGGGAGTTTGAGACGAGGGCACTTGACGAGATTCGCAACCCTGTTGGCTTCCCATAACCGGGTGTACGCTGGTGGTAGTCCCAGGCTATCCTGGGATATTAATTCACATGACTAGATCGCACAGAACCAAAATGCTGAAGAAAGATTCAAAACCACCTAGAAAAATGTTCTTACTAAACCAACATCAGCCCCATGCCTTTCGTCGACACCTGATGCAGAAAGCTGACGTTCCGCCGCCTAACAGACAGGGAAATCAATTGTGAGAGGAGGACAGGGCTCAAAGGAGGCCAGGGAGGGATCCAGCAGGCCGGCGGGTCTTCGTTGATGGGTCCTGTTGCCAAGGCAGGCAGTTTGATTAGCTGCCTAATCGGTCCAAACGTTTCTAGTCGCTTAAGCGTGGTTCACTGTATGTATCAGTTTGCCTTCCTTGTTCCACCTTTGCGGGTTTTCGTCCGCATGTTGAGCATTTTGTGCTCTCAAATGGTTTTTATTATTATTATTATGCAAATCTAAAATGTGGACGATCTTGACAGGTCTGTTGGTGAATGTGTATGTATCGCAAGGCAAAGTGTTCTATGGCCTTGTTGTGGTTTCAGGTAGAGTTGATTTCTTAACTATTTAAATCTCATGCAATTCACAAGAAATTTCCTGCTACACAAATCCATCCAACTTTGTGAACCCAAAAGTCTTAAAACAGTAAAGAAACGACCGTTCATAAGAAGAAGTTAAAGGTTGGTTTGTAAATTAATATTAACTGACATAAAAATAATTAATTTTCCCTAAAAACTCGAATTTTGGACAATTTTTGTATTAGGAATGACTCCAATAAGGCTAAATATAAGGGTTTTACATGGAAGGTGGTGTATAAAAATAGAAACATAATGCAAAATAGTAACAAATACAAAATACCACTACTTGGTAGAGTGTTTTGTTTACATTTCAAACTGCATAAAGTCTGCCAAATATGGAGGTAGTCAGGTTGTCTGTAGTGTCTTGTTCGAGGTTAGCATTTTGCATGAAACCAAACTTTTCTTGCATAGAAAGTCACTTCTTTGCATTGCGTCACTTTCTTTCGAAAGTCACAAAAAATCTTCTTGATGAGAATGAGAGCTGGGCCACTGACAGGAATAAAAATATATTGGAGGTCGTATGCGGAGAGGCTGGCTGTTATCTAAATAGTTAGATTATAGTAGCTAACGTTATGAACTTCATACCTATTTAGGACGAGGAAGTGGAGCATTGTTCTGTAAAATTATCGTATCCATTCCGCGTCTACGGATGCCGTTATCACCGAAGCCGTCTTTTAAGATATCAGGGAACACTGTTTTGTTAATGGTCAGCTGTCAGAATGACCGCTCACTGAACTGCACGCATAAGCAAAATGGTTTGAGTCGTAGCTTTCACTAGCGTGCGAAATTACTTGGATATCGAGAAACATTGGATTTGTTCAGTTCTGGCCTGTTTTTCATTCCGTAGACAGATTTTGAATGAAGTTTTCTTTCGTAAAGATCTTTTGGCGCCCCAAACAAATTTAAAAACCTACAAACTGTGTGCTATAATACCCCCTCAAATTTATATCTCGAAATTTCATGAGTTAGGCAATCCACGTGAGTTACTAAGCTTTGATTAAAAGTTATTTAGTTTGTGGATTTGGTAGGTAGGCGGTTTTCTCGTAGTAACGAGTGCTGAGCTTCGCATACAATATCAGAATTTCTGAGCAACTATTTTTGGGACATTTCTTATCGACCGTCACTTATTTTGTGAGATGCTTTGCCAGCAACCCATGGTTTTGGCAGGGGGAAGGATGCAAAAGTTTTGATGATATTGCTCAGTGTCGTAATTGGAGTGACTTGCAAACGGTTTTCTCAGGCAGCGTTTGCTCAACCAACGCCAGTTCTCAGCATACGTAAACAGTTGAATTGACAGAGATTCGATTCTCGGGTTGCAAACTCGAGCATCAGTTCAGAATGCTGAGAAGGCACCAATTCCTTCTCACTGAGTTATAAGGTACAATCGCCGACATATGCTTCGGTGTTCGATTTTAATCACGTTTTTCATTTTTAAGTCCAATTTCACCCGACAGAACTCAAGAAACAAGACTGATGGTCAAGGCAGCTGATTTCAGTTTGTATAGAAATAGCGGAGTTCAATTCAAAAGGGAATTTTTTCAACGTCCCTTAGGTGTGCGGTTGGCTAATGGTGACTAACAAGCCAATAATAGTTCTTACTGTCCCCTCATCCTCGGAAGTAAATGTTTAAATAATCGGTTGCCGTGGCCAAGTAGACTGTTTACGGTGGCGTGAGGGTAGATCACGTGCTGTAGCGGATAAGAGTGGCTTTCGTTTCTTAGTCGATGGCACCTTTCTGGGGATGACTGAGGACATCTGGTCTGTTTGTTGATAATGCGCTTTGAATGCCTACAAACTTGCCTGGACCGCGGCATCCAGCTGACATATGCGTAATTTTTTTGTGATTCTTCTTTATTGATCTGCTCTGATGATGGCGCTTTGGTTTCACCGATTACGGTTCGTGCCTGGCGGAAGTGCACCTCACGAACATTTTTTTCTGCTAAACCTGAGACTTTGAAACTTCCATCGGTGTCATGCTAGGGAGCACGTGAAAACTCTGTCTACGAAGCGATTTTTGATTTTGAGTTTGCTCTACATAAATGCTTTTTTCGTGCACTTTTAAATTTTCTCGGAAGAGTGTAAACAGGTATGCTGGCAGATATTTTAGAGTTCGGAATCAGTGCAAACTTCATTCCCAAACGGCATCACTGCAGTCGCCTTCACCGTAGACTATTTTAAGACGTTTGCGCATTTTATGCATACAGTTTTTCCTCTGTTTCCTAGTTTTTTTGGCGTATATTTTATCTATAATAGGAACCGTATGATTAATACTTTTTATGCACAAACATTGGTGTTTATTTTAGTCATCAACGGCAGTAAATCAGTTGACCCATGCATCGCATCGCAAGAGGATATTCGCTGTCTTATTTTTTTCTGACTTCCCGCGTCATTTCTACCTGCTAAATTCTTTTTTTGCACTTTCCCTAGCACGCAGTTTTGCCTCGCCACACCTATTCTGCTCACCTGGACTATCGTGATAATTTTCAATTTTGCGAGCTATTTGCTGCCACTAAATGCACGTTAAAGGGTGACTTTCTTCTGGTTTTACATGCGACAACGGCATTTGGTAAACAGACGCTCAGGATTCATCTGCAAGGGAAAAAGAAACTGATACCGCGGGTGGGAGTCGAACCCTCGTCGAAGAAACGTGCGGCAACGCACCTAACCACCCCGCCACATTCACACCGAAATCTGACAAACAAAATTGTATACAAACAGAAAAGGATGTCAAAGACAGATATTCTGCTACTACTTCTCCTGCCAAGCGGACAAAAAGCCTGATAACACTAAAGAATTTCACCTACGAGGACGAAAATGGCATGGGATGTTTAAGTCTTCTACAGAAATTCCTATAGATGGAAAAAGAAATAAGTAACTTGAAACAATAAATGGCCGATCTAAAAGAGAAGGTTCATTGTTCATCCGGCAAAAAAACACCAGTAACAACGAGAATTCCAACAAAGGGAATTACGTATGCACAAATATAGCCTCCTCAAGAATGCCTAACGACGTTGCATCTGCAGAGCTCAGTAAATCAGTAGACATCTCCTTCCTTCGAAAGGGAAATCAAACAAGCTCATGCAACTTACTACTGTCATCCAGCTCAGAAAGAAGCTGTAATGATCTGGATACATAAACGTATGCTGCATCGTTGCTGGAGGATACAACGAAGGGAGACGTTGGAAAAGCTCGTCGAATTTGGAGGACCGAAGAAGAAGAATTTGAAGTCAAAAAAGGCCAAGATGATTTCACAAAAAATGAGTTACAACTCCGAACAAAGCTCGTTCTTAGCGAAAGACGCTCAAGCGAATCCTGTGCTGATCATACAGGAGCAACTGCAAGACAAATTGGCAAAGTTTCCAAAAGGGGTTTGCCATTAACTTTAGGAATAATTGCTCATACTGACGCAAATAACATCGTCGACCAGAGTAGCATTCTTCCTGATATTGATGCTCTATCAACAAATATGAACTCAAAGTCACCAAACATACATTTCGACCGAAAACGCAATCTCGTTATTAAAGGGGTTCCCGAATCCACTTCTCTGATTGCAAAGGAAAGGGTAGAACATGACCTCAATCTTTTCCGAGAATACTCATATTCGATTCTTCGAGATGGCGAATGCGTAACAGTGCACAAAGCATTCCGTTTAGGAAAAGCGGATGTTTCACATGAACAATCATCACCAAGGCCTCTTAAAATTATTCTTGAAAATGATGTTCAGGCTTCACGCCTCCTAGAACGGAGAATGGCTCTCTGTAGCTCACACAGGGATGTGTTTTTTCAGCCGGATTACGAACCCAAGGAAAGGTACAAAAGGAGGATGCTGAGAGCAGAACTGAAGAGGAGGACCGAGCAGGGGAAAAATGGCTCCTAATAAAGGACGGGACAATAAAATTGATGAAGAGGTCTTTCCTGTGGCAGACACCGTACATCATCAAGGCAGGTCCTTACCAAGACGGAGGACACTAACTACGAAGTACTCAACTGTACAGAGCTCGTATAAAAAAAAGGACGGCGCTCAACAACTCGGTTTACGACCACTCATAAGACCTCAGCGTGTGTGGGATGGACACCAGTTCGTCTCGGAAAGCACTGACAGACTCGAGCATTCAATCGCACGAAATGAGCAGAAGTCTACATGGAGGAGTTACCCAGTCTCAATCGATATTTTTGTATACCAATGCGCAGTCTCCTTTCGAAAATAGATGAACTCAAGTCACTAGTTTCAGACCGAACCCCCGATGTCATTGCCATTACGGAATTCTGGCTCAAAGCCGAAATCACAGATAGCGAGGTTTCAATAGATGGATACCAGCTCTTTCGAAGAGACCGAGAAAATAGACAGGGAGGTGGAGTGGCCGTATACGTTATGACAGGAATCTCGGCAGTCCAACGAGCGCACGCCATCTTCCGTGAATATGAATTTCTCTGGATAAAGATTAAAAAGAGTTGTTCACAAAATCTACAATTGTAGACGATCTACAGACCACCAAACATTCAGAGTGCAGCCGATGAGTCACTCCTTTATTTGGCCAAGAACCTCGCAAGTCACCAGGAGGTGCTTATTGCTGGAGATTTAAATGCACCTACAGTAGATTGGGTAAATCTGACAGTTGACGGTGCGCCAACTTCCTTCGGCCGCAAGCTAATGTATCTCACTCTCGACCAACCTCTGGCACAGAAGGTTAACTTACCAACGAGATTTAGAGAGAACCAGAGAGCCAATTGCCTGGACCTAATATTTACGAAGGACTTCTCTATTTGTTGCACCACTCGGAAAGAGTGAACATACTACGCTGCTGTGCGACTGCTCCCTTTATTTCAGTGCCAGAACTGAACAGAAGGCAAGCGAAATATAAGGAAGGCCGATTTTAACGCGATGAAGAAAGAACTGATGTCCATGAAATGGGATTGTTTGCTCAAAGGGAATCCGGAGGATGACTGGCGATCGTTTAAGACGATTTCACTCGATCTGATTGAACGCTTTTGTCCAGTGAATGTGCAAACATGATCAGTCGCCCTACCTGGTTAACAAGAGAACTTAACAGGCACTTAAAGAAGAAAAATAAAAAAAGGAAGGTATTCAGGGAAACAGGGTCAGCAGAACATCTCGAGGAATTTCGTCACCAAAGAAATGCTGTCAAAAAAATGATCTGTCAGACCAGGAAGAACTATTAATCAAGAATTATCTAGCAGGTTGAAACCAAGCCTAAATTTTTATTCCATTATATCAATATTCGAATAAAAAATAAGGACCCAGTCGCAGTACTTACGGATGGGAATGGTGTAGAAGACGTTGAAAAGGGTGAGAAATCCGAGCACTCGGGTCGGTTCTTTGCCGCAGTATTAACTAGAGAATCTTAACTTCAGCTAGACAATGTCAACAGTGTTTTTATAAACGCCGGTCAAATGCTTGAATTTATAGTCTTCCCAGAACCTTTCATGAAACGAAAACTGCGAACTCTGAAAGAAGCGAAGTCATCTGGTCCGGACGATTTACCGGCAAAGTTCTTGAAAGAATTGGCAGGTGAACTCTCCAAACCACTAGCGCATATATTCAGTTCGTCATTGCCCCATATACAAGAGTGAGGCTCGATATAATGTCAAAAATTATCGGCTTGTCAGTCTTACCTCCATTGGCCGTAAAATAATGGAATCAATAATTAAGAAGGCGACCATGAAGTTCCTGGAGGAAAACCGATTACTCTCAGAGCTCCAGCATGACTTCAGACAGAATCGCTCTTGTCTTTCCAGTTTATTGTTCTGCACAGAGCAGTGGACTCGCGAATTGGACGAAGACGGTAGGGTTGACGTCATCTATACTGATTTCAAGAAGACGTTTGACAGTGTCCCACACAAACGTCTCATCCATAAATTATCTGAAATTGGCATAAGAGAAATGCTGCTGACATGGATCGCAGATTTCGTACAGAAAGATTGCAAACTATGGGCATCGATACCTCGAAGTCAACATCTACTCCGGTTCTAAGTGGTGTTCCCCAAGGCTCCGTCTTAGGGCCGTTATTCTTCTAAGTGTACATCAACAACTGTGTCGATGACCTGGGTTGCAGCGCCGTCATGTTTGCAAATGATGTTAAATTGTGGAGGGCTATCAGATCTGATGCCGATAGGTACGCACTTCAAGTGAGTCTCAACCGTCTTAGCAGCTGGTCTGCTCATTGGCTCTTAACTTTTAACGTTGAGAAGTTTGTGGTCCTAAGACTCCGTACCAGAAGGACCAGTGAGAAGGATGATTCCTACCAACACCTTCTCAATGGGCAGCCCCTTTAAATTGTCGAGGAAAAGAAGGACCTCGGTGTTCTAATGAACTCCTCTCTCAAACCATCTTCACAGTGTCTAAAGGCGACATAGGTCTTATTTGCGCTCAGACGAGGATTTGTGCGGATTGATAAGGAACTTTTCCGAAAAAACCTACGGGGCATTTGTTTGATCTCACTTGGAGTATGCCATCTAGGCCTGCCGTCCGTGGTTTAAGATGGATGATCTACAGCTGGAACGAGCGCAGGCGAGGGCTATGAAGATGTTCAAGAATCTTAGTCATCTGCCTTACGAAGCCAGACTAGCTGAACTTTATTTGTTACCTCTCAATTACACGCAACTACGTGGTGACCTCATCCAAACCTACCGGATTGTCAGAGGCCGCAAGTGTTCCCTAGAATTTGCTGACTTCTTCGAATTGGCTGGGACGGAACATCTGCGGGATCATCCCTTTAAAATGCAGAGGAAGTTGTTCCATACGGACGTCTGTCGGAGCACCTTTTCACAGAGGGTCGTTGGAGCATGGAACGGACTCCCTGGCGAGGTGGTCCTTTCAGAAACTGTTGACACATTTAAATGCAAACTAGATACTCATTGGCTGAGAAACTATTGTACCTATACTGAAGATTGTGTCAGTAGCGGTAGCTTGCGCCTGGCCCACATATATCGAGTTTATTCTATTGCCATTTTGGAATATGAATAGGGAGCTCAAGGGCGAAAGCCTAATTCTCTCAATAAAGGGACCGCCACTCAGCCTTAGTCATGTATCTGTAGTGGCCGTAATCCGGGCGCCTTGTTGCAATGCTGCGCCTCTCGCGGGTACTTGCACGTGCGCACCAGAGGCAGTCTGGTTCCCAGCCAATAACGGACATTCAAACCGACCAATCATCTTCCAGGCCGACTCAGACCTGCCCCCGCTGAAGGCGCTATGACACCGCCCTCACTCTCGCACACTCGGGACGCCACTCTCAGGACTCCGGACGGGCTCTCTTCTAGCTGCCAACTTCTGCCAAGCTTTTCTCTCTTTAATGACTCCAGAATCCTCCCAAGTGGCGTCCAACTTCTTCTATTCTTATTAGGGACTATGCCTGAAGGTAGTTGTGGCTAGGGTCCCCGTGATGGCTTAACTTGCCACGTGCGGTACAGTATCCGCGCTTATTCATACTCACACTCCCCGATTTGTCCTGAACTGAGTCAGGTACCTTGAACTTTCCATTCACGTGTTCACGGCCTTTCAGGACAGATTTACCTTTCGAAAAGTAAAATGGAATTTACTTCTGACTGCTGATAGGGGCATTTCTTCTGCCAGTATTAACCCGCAGTTTACCTGTTGCTCTTCTGCTCCAATTTTAAACTATCTAGAAAATCAGAAAATAGCACTTAACTGTAACCAAGCTTAAAAAAGACTGCTGTAAGGTTGTGAGGTATTGACGTTCAAATCTGCAAACGGACTTTCGGGGCAGCCTGTATATTTGGTTAAATGTTCTTCGGCTGCTGATGGTCTTTATAACCGCATTCTCCCGCATCATCGGCATCGATGAATAGCATGGCAGCCGGTGGCATTCAAACCGAATTGGCTGTCGCTGAGGGGAAGGGGGGGGTGGGGGTGAGGGGTGAGGAGCTCTGCATTCAGAAGTGTCCTTAATCATCTCAAACTTCATGCGCGCGTCCTCCTCTTCACCAAACCAACTGACCCGATTAGCATGTGGTGTTCGCAAGTACACTATCAATCGATCATTATGCTGCTCAGATGAAGCTCGATATATAATGCCAGTCTGTGTGCTTTGGCGTCAAAGAGAAAACTTGCCACATGCTCCAACTCCTAATTATTCCACTCAGTACATTTTTTCAGGTTTTGCGTAGCGCAGTAGCGCAGAATTTCATTCTGAGTTTGCCTCCATCTGTGCCACTAGTAGAGTCACTTCTTCCTTTCATTTAGCATTTTTCGCTGCCTCGCCGAGTGTCTAGAAACCTTGTTCGAAAAGCAGTGTGAAACAGTGCTCCTCATACCTATACTCACAGGATTTTTGTATGCAGAAGGTGATTACCAGCAAGGACAAGAGAGACTGGAAGGGCCATTTCTGGCATATTAGACGTCATTAGCCAACCGCATCCAACTCCAAGTGTTGTAACACCCGAGGCCGGAACCCATGGCCCGTTTGTCAGAAGTCAAACGCCCCTTTGTATTCTCGGTTGTGATCAATGGTAGACGAGCGCTCACCAAGTGCATTACGGAGTTCACTCTCAAGCTCCGCCAGCAGCCGCCCAGCGGCTAGTATAGTATAGGCATAATAACATTAACGACAAAGACCAGGAAGACTGGACTGGCCATTTCTGGTTTAGTAACCGTCAACAAACAGCCATACTCAACATCAGGTGGTTCAGCCCCCGGTACCCGAGGTAAGTAAGTTACTAAGTTCAACGCTTTATCCATTGAGTCACCGACTCGTTGTCCTGAGAGTTTTGCTTCGGTATAATAACTGTGGTAGTGGAGCACACACCGATAAAAATCATAACGAGCAGGTCCCTTAACCAGATTGGTAGGTATTTCCCTGCCCAATCAAAACGGACACAACAACGAGCCGGTGGCTCACTGGTAAAGCACTGAATCTGTGACCAATGGTCTGCGGTTTAAACCCAAGTCTTCCTTGGCTTTGTCAGTACTCTCATTTTGGCCACACTAGTAGCCGCTGTGCAACTGTCTGTGTGACTCTGGATTTAGCCGAAGACAGAATGAGATGAGCAGGTCTCGTAATCTGATCTTAATCTGCCACGGCTTTACATATTTCGGTGCGGGTACACCAGGTTATCCTTGTCCGGCAGGACGTTTTCCTAAAGGTAAGACATTTTATCACTGATTTGATCGAAAACTCCCTACTTAATCATGTGTCCGCAAAAAGGGCGACATTGCTGCGTTAGAACTGAACTAAATGCAGACAAAATTTTGGAACTCGTGAGACTGTTTAGTGACCCTTTACCGGGTGTCTGCTGCAAGACTGAGGTTCTGAAATTTACTCGCAAGTAGGTCCTAGCGGGGGAGGAGGGGGTCCAGTAATGCGTTCTACGTGAAGGTCGTGGGAGATCGCATCATTTCTCTCGTTCAGGTGGTGGCTACGCCTAAGTTCCCTCAACTGGCTGGGCTCTGCCTAGTGGCCACACCGCGGTAACCGCCTTGACCAGACGATGGTATCCTGTGCTGTGTGTCTACACACCCAGTCTTCCTGCTTCCCCTTCCTTTCCCTTCCTCCTCCTCCTCCTCCTCCTCCTCCTCCTCCTCCTCCTCCTCCTCCTCCTCCTCCTCCTCCTCCTCCTCCTCCTCCTCCTCCTCCTCCTCCTCCTCCTCCTCCTTCCCCTCCACATTCAAAATTTTATACCTAGAAGGCATCACGCAGTCCCGTAAGCGATCCAGGCTAACGTGGGTCGCTCTTCGATTGCATAAAATCATGACCCATAGTGAAGTTCGGCAACCGTCTCAAATGTCTATGCAGCCCCATTTATGAACAGCACTGCTTACCCTCTCATGGAAATGGGGCTAGATAAGGTTAACTAAACAACTGCTGAGATCATGCCGTCTGCACGCTGACCATGGCTCGCAAATGTAAAACTTACGGTGAACAATTGCCATACAAACAACCACTCCTGTCCCCATGCGCCTCGCCACAACCCACGGGCTGCTAGAGTGGGTTCACTGGCTCTGGCAGACTATCCGAGGAGTAACCGGTCGGAACCACTCTAGAACAGGCGCGTCAAAAGGTGAATATCGCGAGACCCGATTCCCTTACGTGACCTCTGCGACACACTCACACATGTGATATCGGAGCCACTTACCCCTGTTAGAGTGAATTCCCACTGCGTTGCGTTTGGAGGACCAGGTAGTGTATATGGCATACGTAGATGAGGACAACAGCTATTTTCGCCACTGTGTCCCTTCCCGCACAAGGCAACCGGCCAGCTCGGACCGTGGCTGGGGTCTGGGAATGGAAATATAGAGTGAGTTCGATGTCTCAGCGCATCTTGATCATTAGAAACAACCTGACGCGCTTGAAGCTATCAGGGTACGCTAAAAGTCATGGCTTGAAAGGTTGCCAACGACAGGCTCACTCGGATTTCGCAGTCAGCCCAGTGTCTCTGTGCCTGTGCCTCCCCTTGTCTCGTACAGGTGGTGAGTGCTCCTATGGCTACCTCTATCTGGTACCAAACTCTCCCTTGGGGCTCCTCGGAGCTGGGCTCTTCCTAGTGGCCACACCCCCGGCATCCGTCACGACCGGCGGGCTACACCAGGTGAGGGTCTCTGGTGCTGTGTGTGCCTCCACACCAGGATTTCTGACTCCCGAAATCTCCACCTCCACCCTCTCTCAAAAGTCCTTCGGTGGGGGCGGCAGCAACCCCGTAGGTGGCCCAGGCTAACTCGGGTCACTCTCCCACTAAAAAACCAATGACCCATAGGGGAGTACGGCAGCCGTCTGGGATGTCCGAGCAACCCTATTTAGGGACAGCACTGCTTGCCTCCTCGCGGAGAGAGGGGCTAGAAAAGGTGCCCTAAACAAATCATGGGTCTCACGTATTCTGCAGCCGCGACCGCCAGGTAAGTTAAATTCTCTTTTGTTAAATTTGCCTGTTTGCTGTTTTGATTTCAGCAAACAGATAACCCAGAAACTGAAGAAGCTGCATGCTCCAGATAATAAAGCCACCGTGGAAACACGTTGGTGTCAACTGCGAAACCTCATCCAGTTCACCGCCCTTGAAGTCCTCGGACGCGCACGCCATCAACACCAGGACTGGTTTGATGAAAATGACGCTGATATCAGCATCTTACTCGCGGAGAGGAATGGACTACACAAAGCCTACATGGACCTTCGGCCTGACGCCACCAAAGCAGCCGTCTTCAGATGCCGGTGCCTTGTACAGCAACGGCTGCAGGAGCTGCAGGACGCCTGAATGGTTCGAAAGGCTGAGGAAATCCACGGGTATGTGGACCGCAATGAAATGAAAAACTTTTTCAAATCCATCAAGGCCATCTTCGGCCCCTGCATTAAGGGAATCGCACCACTGCTCAGCTCTGACGGCACAATACTGCTGAAAGAGAAATCGCAAATTCGGAAGCGCTAGGTCGAGCACTTCAGAAGTGTCCTTAATTGCTCACCAGTCATCTCTGATGCTGCCATTGACAGACTCCTTCAAGTGGACACAAACAATGACCTGGTGCTTCCGCCTTCTCTACCAAAAACCATCCAGGCCATGCAGCACATTTCCAGCGGTAAAGCGCCGGGATCCGACGCAATCACACCAGAAGTCTACAAGCACGGTGGACCCCGGCTGATGGCAGAACTCACAAAATTCTTCTAGTAGATGTGGCACCAAGGACAAGCTCCTTAGGATTTCAAACACGCGACCATCGTCCATCTCTACAAGTGGAAGGGGAACCGACAACTCTGTGACACTCACAGAGGCATCTCGTTGCTCAACATCGCCGGGAAGATCTTCGCCCGCATCCTTCTCAATCGTCTGAGCGGCCACCTAGAGCAGGGACTGCTCCCGGAAAGCCAATGTGGCTTCCGACGGCACCGCAGAACCACCGACATGATCTTCGCGGCCCATCAGCCAACTACAAGAGAAGTGCCAGGAGATGTGAACCCACCTTTAAACTACCTTCGTGGATCTGACGTAAGCCTTTGACAGGGTGAATCGCGACGGATTGTGGAAAGTCATGCAGAAATTTGGTTGTCCTGAGCGGTTCACGCACATGGTGCGTCAACTTCATCACGGGATGACGGCGCGCGTCACTGACAACGGAACGGTATCCGAAGCATTCGCATTAACCAACGAAGTGAAGCAGGGCTGCGTACTGGCCCCCACCCTGTTCAGCCTCATGTTCACTCCTATGCTGATGGACGCCTACTGTGAAGAGCAGCCTGGGATCTGCATCGCCTATAGAACTGACGGACACCTTCTCATCAGTCGGCGTATGCAGGCCACAACGCGCGTGTCTGCGGCTACAGTTCATGACCTGCTCTTCGCGGACGACTGCGCTCTTAACACCGTGACGGAGGAGGACATGCAAAGGAGCATGTACCTCTTCGCCACAGTCTGCGCCAATTTTGAATAAGCAATCAGTACAACCGAAACGGTTGTCATACACCAGCCGCTACCCCGCGCGGAATACAATGCGTCCCGAAGCAATGTCAACGGTGCTCAATTGAAAAATGTGGCAACCTTTGCTTATCTAGGAAGCACGCTGTCACACAACACGGGAATCGATGACGAGGTTGCCCAACGGATCTCCAGATCTTGTCAGGCCTTCGGCCAACTGCAGGCTTACGTGTGGAATCGGCGCGGTATTCACTTGAACACCAAACTGAAGATGTACAAGGCCGTCGTTTTGAAGACAGTCCTTTACGGAGCGTAGACCTGGACCGTCTACTCGAACCAAGCCAGGAAGATGAATCACTTCTATCTCAGCTGCCTCCGCAGCATACTGAAGTTAAGATGGCAAGGCAGGATCCCGGACACGGAAGTCCTGGAGTGGACCAGAATCCTCAGCATCCACGACATGCTGAGGCAAGTGCAACTGCGATGGTACGGCCATCTGGTGAGAATGGACAAAGAGCGACTACCCAAACGACTTTTCTACAGAAATGTCGCACAGTTGCTCGCCGACAGGGAGGTCAAAAACGACGCTACTAGGACACTTTGAAGAAATCTCTGAAGCAACTGCAAATCAACCCGGTGACCTGGGATGACCGTGCCCAGGATAGACCGGCACGGTGAAGATTCGTGAAGACTGAGGCCAACCAGATCGCTGCTGCGAAGGCCAAAAGGATGGCTCGCAAGTCCCAGGCATTGCGGATCAACACTGCCAATGCCCAAGCACTGCCAACGTGCCCACGCTGTCATTGCACATTCCGTGCGCGAATCGGCCTGGTCGTCCATTTTCGAACTCAATGTAGCTGCAGCGCAAGGCTACTATAACTTAAAACTAATCCACGCGCAAGTCACCGTCCCTGCACCCCAATGGTGTGGAGCATACGGTGGACATCGTCGGACTACGACGATCGAACTGTCGTGTGTGTGTGTTTGTGTGAAGTGACTGACTGGCCGACTAAGAGTCAAGATGCCATGGTTCCTTCCTCTAGGGCACTCCCCCTTCCGTCGTGTCCAAACCGGTGTGGTGACACGCTTAGGTTTGCATTCTCCTCACGTCATCCACTTACGCCTTCTCTCGCCTCCGGTCTCCTTGACTTGTTCATGCCACCGGGCCCATAGGGAGGAGGAAGAGGACGGGAGAGTGTGGTAGACGCAACGATAGACTACTTTCGCTATAATCTAATTCACGCGAAATTCACCGTCTCTGCGCCCACCCAGATGTGGCGCACACAGTGGACCTCATCGGAATCGAAGTTCGAACTGGTACATCCCAACTGCAGTCCGGTTTTGAGCCAATCACAGCAATGAAAATAGGATAATAAATTTCAAGGCCGACGTAGACATGCCCTCGCTGAAGGTGCTCTGACACCTCACCTGACGATAGAGAGCGCGTACCCTCGCCCGACTGCCAACTTGTTTCAACCTCTCAAGTGGCGTCCAGATTCTCCTCCTTTTGTCCGAGGCCTGGATTTAAGGTCGTGATGGCTGGTGGGTCTACAATGCCTTTAGCTGCGGCGACACCAGAGGCTTTTTCCACGTCAGGCGTAGGTGAGAATAGCTCAAACTTGCCACTACTGCATCCTGGAAGATGTCAGAGGTTGTGTGGCCGATCACGCGCTGGACTTATTCGCTATGAGGTGTTTTTAATCCACCGCGATAAGTTAGATGCCGCAGCTTGGAGCTTTGTCAAACTTATGGACATGTAGTGACACAACGCCACGCGCTTGTTGAACGCTGAACCTCTCGCGTCTACATGCACGTGCGCACCAGTGGCTCTCTGGCCCTGGACAATCCTGGCTGTCCACACCGCCCAATCATCTTGAAGAATGACGCACACCTAACCGTACTGGATGTCCTGTGACGACCACATGTTCTCATACAGATTTGGGGACGTCGCAAACGCGGCAGCTGGACGTGCTCTCGTCTGGCAGCCAACCTCCTCCAACCCCTTCTGCGATACTTCTGTACAGAATAAAGTATCCTCCCAAATGGCATCCCACTTCTTATCTCCTTCTACGGAACCGGGCCAGAAGGTCGAAGCGGCCAGGGCCTCCACTAGCAACTTAACCTGCTGCGATTGACAAAGCTGGTTCTAGGGATTTTAGGTGCTCACCGAGCACGTTGCGGGATATTCTTATTCTGCTATGCTTTTGGGACTCACTTTTGGGCCACATCAGTAACCACACAGTGGCTAGTTCGGAAGAAGAAGAAGATGTTTCGTATTCTCACTCAAACCCCTTCTCAAGACACTCACAGAGACAGTGGTTTTTATTATTGGCAAAAGAACATTACCGACAAATGTAAGGGAGACTGGAATGGACACTTCTGGCTTATTCGCCGTCTGCAGCTAGTCCAAACCCAGTTGTTTCGAAACCGCGACCTGTAAGCTGGAATTGCAACGAGCCTTGATTCACGGGCTCTTTGTCCTGTCCTGGCAGATTGTCGCACACCGAGTGGTTACTGGACGAAATTAAACTATCCTCGTGGCTCACTCCCGAGCCCCGCCATCAGTCACACAATGGCTAGTATTATAGGCAGACGAAATTTACCAACAACGCCACGTGCTGGTTGTCCTGTCTTTTGCGATCGGGTTTGGTAGACGAGCACTCACCCAGCTTTCTTCCTTGACAGTGCTTAGGTTCCTGTGAATCTCTCTTATTATGGCCCTTAGTAGCCTCCAACTGGTACGAGATGCGAGTGACTGAATTCTGGTTCCTGTGAAAAGCAGATTCACCTCCTTATGGGATGGCAGTTTTATTTGAGTAGGAGTCTCGTCTGTTTTATAGTTTTGCTGGCTTGCTATCCCGAAACGGAAGGATACTCAGGTGACCAATTTCTGCGAAATGTTCGAATTCGCAAAAATCAATGTCATTAATCACTTCATCTATGAGGGCTTCCTGGTAGACCCTCCGTTCCATCTGCACCACTATAATCGCCCAAATAGTATACCTCATGCAGGCAGGGTTAGATTTGGAATTTTCAAACGAATGCGTTGGGGTTTTTCGGAAACCGTCGACACATGGGACACCTTTATTCTACTACTCGATTGCGTTTTTTGTAACGAGACGGATTGAGAGTCGGGCTGCAATTGCTGCTTTGTAATGTGGTCTCTATGGCACTCCCACTCCATAGGGATCAGATTGGGTACGGTGGCATGCTTAGGTATGGGTCCTCGCCGTGCCTGCCCTCTGCGCTCGATTCCCTCTCCGGTCTTCTTGACTGGGTAAAAACCCTGGAGGCTGGTGGAGGTCGAGGAGAGAGAATGGTAGATTGTACACAAGCCTACGCTCACTATAATCCAATTCACGCGTACGTCTCCGTTAATTCGCCCACCCTGGTATGGGGCACATAGTGCTCGTCGGAATCGACCGTCGAACTGATGGCAGTTTGATATTCGGCCGATCACAGCAAGTGCTACTGGTCAACCAAATTGAAGGCCGGCGAGGCCATCGCCTTGCTGAAGGCGCTTTGACATCTGGATCCACGCGGACACCTGCTCTGCCAACGCAGGTTGTGTGCCTTCGTCCGGTTGCCAAACTTGCTTCATCCTATTCTTCTGTGCAGAAAGCAATGCTGGCGTCCGAATTCTCCTCTTCCTGGCCGGGATCGGGCATGAAAGCCGCAATGGCCAGGGCTAGCTATGGCTTTAGCTCCCACGACAACCGCGGCCTCTTACCACGTCAGCCATGGCTGGGCCTAGCTCATGCTTGTCGTTGTTGTATAATGCAAGAAGGCAAAGAGAGGTCAGGACCAAAGATGCGCTGGATTTCTTAGCTAGATAACATATGATTTGCTTTTTAAACCACCATGACAAACTAGATGGCGCAGATTGGAGCCTTGCCAACCGACGGGTAAACTGGTTCTGCGGTAGATGGACACTCACCAATCGCATTACGTGACAGATTCGTCCTTTTGCGTCATAGGGCTCACTATCGGGCACCGGCTGCAGTCAAACAGTGGCTCGTGTTATATGCAAAAGATCTTTACCGACAAAGACCATGGAAACCGAAATGGCTATTTCTGGCTTATTAGCCGTCATCAGCCAGCCATGTCCAACTCCAAGTGTTGCACCAGCCAAAGCTCGAACCCGTAACCGGTTGCTTAGAAGTGCAGCACCCTAACTATGCAGCCACAGGCTCGTTGTCTTCTTGACTGTGGACGATGATAGACGAGCGCTCACCTGGCTCCCCTCCCCAATGGGGCGCTCAAGGAGACCCCATCGGTAGGAGATATTGATTTCTGAATGCTGGTTCCCGTGGAAGATATGCTCTCATCTTGTTCAAAGGTAGAAGTGCAGCTTGGTATGTGTAGTAAGATGACATTTTTATCGTTTGCTTGACCTTTACCAACGACCCCATTATCCGTAAAGGGGTATGACGATTTAAGAGAAATTTTTACAGTCGTAAACGCATATTTCAGTAAGTACCTTACTCGTGAGGGCTTTCTGGCAGGGTCTTTGTTCCATATGCAGCACCATAATTGGCAAAATTCTATGGAAGCACAGTTAGATTTAGATTTCCACATGGGGCTATTCGGGATTTTTTGGGAAACGTTCGATAAACGCGACTTCATTATTCTTCTACTCGAATTCGAGTTACACGAGGATCTCACTCACCTAGCAGAAATAATTCACAATGTAGTGGATTTTACAATATTGGTTCCATTAGGTGGCATCTTTTCTCCTCTGTGACAGGCAGCCGCCTCTGCCCAGGGAGATGGGCAGGCTGGAGGCCCTGCAACTGAACGCAACGTGGATAAGTGGGTAATTCATATGACATTATGAGTGCATCCGGTCATATGGTGGGTGCCCTAACGAAAGTGGAAACCCTCTCACTGCAATCCACTTTTAGTCCATTCAAATTATCACGACCGCCTCTAACTGGCGGCTGAGGTGGCTGGTGACCGCAGCAAATACTTTATCTTCAGGCCTGACAGCTTGATTACACGAACGCATTCTCAAAGTAACGACAAAGTAACGGCAAGTGAAAAACTGACACGTGTGAGACAGGACTGAGCTGGAGCGAATACCTCTTTTACTCATCCCAGACTTGTCTGCCCGTTGATAGACAACTGGGAAAAAAATAGTGACCTCACCTCGACGCAAGCCTTTGTTACTTTAATTCGAAGCAGGCGCAAGCCAACGCTGCCTTCGCGTAGCACTCCTCCTCGAATGCTACCCACGATACATTCTCGCAAGTGATCCAGCTAATTATGTGATTAAACGACATTTACACCCTCCTTCGCACCGGGATTAATTGACCATACGTTGGTTTTATGTACACTTGTAGCAAGCTTCAGGCAAGGTTACTTTTGAATTTCAAAGCAGTTGTTTGAAGAGTCACCGGAGACTTCACATCTTAGTCACACTCGCAAACTTGGAGGACTTAATTCTCCAGACGAAGCCTTTAATTCGAAGCGGCTTGAACTGGGCTTCTGTTCTTAACATGAGAGGGCATTCAGAAGAAGAGGGGGCGATCACTGGAACGTTCGGGTTTATTGGCCTGACGCGTCAGCTTCTCCTTCGAACCCATCATCCGAGAAAATTTTAGAAAAGGATCATCGAGGCACAGGGGGCGTGGTATTTATAGGGCATGTTTGCCAGACGTTGGCAGTCCTCGTGTTCATCGCTGGGGGTCGTAATTGATGCAACGATTGTTGTTCGGTCCATGCCGGAGTCGTTAATTATCGTGATTTTATTATATAAACACCAATAAACATCACGTTCCAGTGATCGCCTCTTCTTCTTCTGAACTGCCCCCTTGAACTCGCACATTTGCTTCTAACAACAATAGGAGGGTGTTTAGAAGCCAGCTCACAAATGCTCACATGTCATTGGATCACGAATAATATTCAAATCCGGAAGTATGCTGTCATGGCCTTTGGCAATGTGGAACGAAGCCTTGGGTGTTTTGGCGAAAAGGCTATAAGGGACCCCTACGGAAGCTGAACTCTCCCTTTGGCAGTTTTCGCAGGTACCAAGCTGAGGCAGGTTTAATGACGCCCTGCTGGTTGCACGTTTCCACCAAATTCAGTAGGCAAATCGTTCGGCCACTGAACAGATCCATCGCTTTCTCATTGGTAACTTAGTCAGGATCTTCAGATCAGTCTATAGTCCTGACGACTGTCCGTAGTAACGCCACCCTTCCTCGTTCTCTTCTATCCCCGATCATTTCCTTCGTAGTTATCATTCGCCTTCTAGTCGTCACTGTTTGTAATCCTCACATCTAGGCGATACAAGCCCGTTCTCGGTGCTTAACACCGTGTTTTCTGAGATCGCGGCGTAACAATGCAACAGATGGTTACTCTGGTGTGGTCTCTCTCGGTATCAGCCTCCAGGCACTGTGATTTGACTGGCGTTTACTCGATCTGCAGGTGGAGGTTAATTGTGCGCGAGAGGAGCAACCAGCATGTATTGATAGGTGGGGCAGAGCTGGGGGGTGGGAGAGAGTAAGTTCTGTGTGTGGGGGATCGAGGTTTCCGTGTTACAGGGCAACACCCTGAACTAGGTTAGCCAGCCTCGCAACTAACCGTCATTACGTTTCAGTCAGTTAGACGTATTAACTTATTTAGAAAGAAAGGTCAGAAACCAGTCAGTCGCACGTTCTCCGCAAAGTTTACCTTCGTCGGGCCATTCACCGTAAGAAAACGTCGGCTGCGCAAAACTCCCTCACCGGCCAGAACAGCGGTCTGTAGTAACTGACTGGATACTCACTCTCCTGGCTTTTGAAGAAGAGGACAAACGACAGTCAAACATCACCCTATTACTGCCCCGATCTCGCCTCAAATCACGGTCATGGCTCAATTAGTTTCCTCCAGTTTTGCTATCGTGTATTCGCGAACTTTCTGTAGGCTGCCTGGCTCAGTAACTCAGTAGCCAAATCCTCAAACGAAGGTAAAAGTGATCGGACAGGTTGATGCTTATACATGAGGGTTCGGGAATATCCAGTAGTCCAGTCATGCAGAAACAAGGGCAACGGACTATTGTGCGACCCCCAATAACGGCAAAGGACACAATGCATAGGGTTAGAGCTAGGGTTGGAGTGAAGTTGATGCGTCGGTAGACGTGGAGATGTAGGCGTATACTACGGTCTAATTAAGTGCTGAAAACCACAGCACTTGAACGATAACGGTGGGCATATAAATTTCGTTTCATTGCCAAAGCGTTACCGCCACCTTCCGTCCTTTAAAACGCCTTACTCCCACTGCTACCGTTCCTGTATTATACACCTACCTATCGATTGGGTTCGTTGGTAGGGTCGTATGCTAGTTCGTTGCCAGGTAGTGGGGTCCCACAACTGTTCCTTGCCAAAACAAGAACAAAGTCTTAGAGAACTTAAAGCAAACAAACGCACGTTTCCACTAATACATAAACGGGTCTGGAAAATAATTTTCGGTTCGATTTTAACAGTGTCCAAGTACTCGGCCGAGCCGAAAGCAAACTTCCGGGAGGGAGAGAGAGAAAATCGAAGCCCGGAAATTCGATGCCAACTCGATCGATTTACCGGCACCATACGAGGCCGTCAGGTACCACTTGCACACGAGATGAGGGCCTGGGTCTGTATAATAGTATACACGGCGGTAAGGTAGAGCAAGATAAAAAGAACCAACGATAGGGGTAATGCGTGGGCTCAAAGAGTGTCTAAACATGCCAAACAAAGGATACGAACTGTGCTTTAAAGCTAAAACCAGTGGGGGCACATGTGTTTCTCCACTGTAAGCCGACGTGGTAGGACGTAGGCAGGAATATGTGTGCTTATTTTGTTTCATTTGTCTGGATTGGGTGTCACGTGGACGGTGAGTGTGATTTTTAGCTTGCTCGGTAGGGCCTACCATTTCAAATGAAACCTTCCAACAACAGAATTCTTTTCAGCAAGTCCGTCTTGAGCTGCCAGCGCAACTTTGTTCGAGCCTTTTAAGTGCCCTGGCTTAATCTCGCTTCATCGGATAGCTACGCGGTCGAACAACTGCAGTGCCATCGCGCACGGCACCCTCACTGAACCGTGCTAGTCTCGCATTTCATGAAAGACTTATTATGCCGAAACAAGCCTAGCTCGCCATCAACTTTGCACTGTGCAATCGTCCCCAGCAGTTGGCTTAAAGCCTAACCTTTGGAGGGCTTTCTCGACATTTCAACCCCCTCTTTTGGTGGGATTCGTCGATGAGATTTACTGGATAGAAAACCTTTAACACACGGAACTACTCTTTGTAGAACATTACAGGCACCCGCATCAGACATTTTTGAATACACCAATGTGACTTCAGGCTGGCAAAGTTGCGAGTTCTGAGGGCGGTAAGTTGAGGGGGGATGCCGTGTCAGAAAAGATTCCACACACAGGGTAAGGTATATTTGCACTCGAATAAGTTAAAATTTTGGCTGATGTAATCCTTTAAAAATACTCTGCATCCAAAAGGACACTTAACATGCCTAAAATTGATAATCATAATTTTCATTATGACGTTTCGTGAGTCAGGTGGCATACTGGAGGTTTGACTGGTTCGTGATAATGGCTCTTATGCCATTATATTATCCTTAAAAATAAGCAATCTATTCTCAAATTTTCCGACTGCTGATTGGATCACTGGCAAACAAAGACATGTCCCTCTTAAAGTCGCCTCTTTTGGGGTCAGGCAGTTGTAGAGTCGATAGTCAACAGGAAATCACCTCATTCGTAGAACCGTTGTCAAAAGAACATTACCGACACAATAAAGAGAAGCTGGAATGGCCATTTATGGGTCATTATCCGTCATCAGCCGGTCATACCCCACCTCACGTTTCTGCAACCCCCGAGATTCAAGCCCATAACCTGTCAGCTAGAAGTCTAACGCTCTAACCATCGAATCCCAGGTTCACTGTCTTGTCGACTTCGATTGCGAATAGTAACACCATGGTGGATGGGCGCTCACAGATCGGTTACAGGACTCAACCACCCTGTTGTCTTGGGGTTCACTCTCGAGCCGCGCTAGCTGCCGCACAGCGGCTAATACTATAGGCACAAGAGCGGTTGCCAGTCGAAATTCCCATGTTCCAAATGGTGGATCCCAGACCCTCAACACCTGGCATCCGCTTGCACGCCCAGTTCTGCTACCCATGGCGTACAGTCATTTCAACGCTGGCCATGAAAAAATCAAAACACAAGATGTGGTGCTGGCGGGTAAAAAGAGAAGTACGCAAGGTTCCGCCACGAAAGCTGATTTTCCGCAGGTCAGTGTGCGTTGCCCACTTCAGATTGCACACAGTCCCAAAGCAGACTCCTAGTTTCCAGGCAATGCGTGCGCGTTACACACAACTTGTGGCATAGATCTAGCGGTAGTTCTGACCGCTCGGCATGCAACTCAGCCAGGGCACGTGTCCTTCGTATCAGCGCCTTTAATAATGAAGGTACGTGGCTATTCACCCATCAATTTTCCAGCCTACGAAGGGGTACCTTAAGATGCTTCGGCTAAGGGCTGCTCATATGTGACAACTACAAACGCGAGATAGTCGGTGAAACAGCTGCGTTGTCAGGCTAACGAGAGCAGACGCGAGTAACTGCTTCGCCCCATAGCCGGATGCTCAGACTGTCATACATCACCCCGTGCCGCTCGATTTGAAGCCTCTGATGGGTTGACCTTTGCACAAAAACAGGTATGGGATCTTCGCCGACTTATGCACCAAACTTCTATGTGGCGGGTCAGTTGATCGACCGACTCGACCAGACAGACATAGGACCCGACTTTTTGCCGTGAACTACTACGAACAGTACACTCCTGGAGTAGTGATGTCCTTCCGAGTTAGAATATCGTTGGTGGAAAACTAGCCATCGCACTCGCAGGCTTCCGACCAGGACCGGCCGCCTCATGAAAGAGCTTTGACAGCCAAACTTGGAAACTGGAGCTGCGTAACGGGTCCGGATGGCTGATGTGCCCCAACCAATTTTCACTCAGCTGTACCAACATGTTTAACTAGGATGCGCAAGTTGCGAACTATTCTCGTTACTGTCCTGCTAAAAGCAGTTGTCAGACATTCTCAGTGCTTTCCTCATCCCGACCGCCGTCCATGTAGGAGAACAGTACTCCCCGGATGAAAAAAGTTATTTACCGCAGACAGCCCCTTGTTGACAATCTTCCGACGCAAACCTTCCCTGACCCACTTCGAAGGATCGCCTTCTGTGTTCTGTCGTGTTAAGGTGGACCCTCGATAGGCCTCCAGAAGACGTGCTGATCATGACCTTCAAAAATAATCCCATGTCAAGTTCAGAATGACGTAGGGACCGGGTCCCGTAGACAAGTCCTAATATTTAACGGTAACGAAAGGCGACAAAGCACGCATTGTGGTGCGTCGATGGCGTAGAAAAGAACAATACAATGCCATACTGAGTTTAGTAAAGTTGCTAGTAGAAGGCAACACTTCCGAGGTGTTAGAAGAGGGCCATCAGCCCAAAAGTCATCAAAAATCATAAATACACGTATTTTACACTGCCTCGTGGCTCGCCAAGGGAAATGAGATACGGACGAAGACAAGGAAAACAAACTAGACATTAGGCAAAACTAGCTGACGGGGTATCTTGATCTGCACAGTCCCATCCTAAAAGTGGGCGGGCGGAGATGTCCGTGAGAGGAGACATACAGTGGAAGTGGGCGGTGTCGGTGGAGAGACGAGGAACCAGCAAAATGAGAGGGGTGGGAGGTGAAAGAGGGGCTGGGTGGGTATTCATGGGAGCAAGCTAGGTGGGATTACAGGAAAAGGGAAGAGACAAGGGAATGAAAGAGGAGAGTAAACTGGGTTGGTTAGTGAAAGCACGTAGAGATGCCTAAACATAAACCAAGTCAGACTAAAAACAGCGCTAGCTGGATTTGCGTGCGGATGCCGATGAAAAAATCAACTGCAGACAACAGCATTGCACTGTGTGTAGTAGACCTACCCCATACACTCATAGAGAAGCCGACATGTAGACTAAAAAACTGTCCCGTAGAAAAAAGAAAATGACAGGAAAAACAGGTATTTGGATTCAGCCGGAAAGAAACAAAGGACCGGTGAGGTGGGACGGGGGGGGGGCGAAATAAACCTCTGGTGCTGAGAATAGACACTAGCGAGTTAAATGCATCACTTTAAAGAGGTGGTTGGCAGTGAAGAGGGGATTAGGGATTGTTGTCACAATCATCTCCTGGCAGGCAAGGGAACGAAGGGACTGCTGCTGTTGCTTTAGCTGAAAGAGTACAAAGAGTGATCACCATAGACATCAAGTTGCGGCGGAGGGGTGGTACAGAGAAACACTGATCACTGAGAACGCTCAAATGCACGGAGACAACTGCCTAAAAGCCCTGGCATTAGATAGAAGGGTAAAGGGGGGAGGGGAGGAAATGGAATAGACCTGAACAAAAGTTGGAAAGTACAATCATATTATTTTCCCGAAAACGACGACAGAATTGAAAGTGTGGGTCTTCTTCATTCAAAAAATAAGAAGGTGCGCGAGCAGGTAGGAAGTAAAGTGGCATGGCAGGAATGCGGAGGGGGAGGGGCGCAAATGACAGAAATGGGAGTTGGAATAGACGCACACAGACACTCGCCTCCCCCGCCCAAAGAAAGGTGGCACTGAAGCACCTCCTGACAAGCAGAGAACGTGAGCAGATCGGCAGGAACCCTTAGCAGAGTCTACGAGCCGACAGTGGCAGTCGTCACCTGAGGGGACGAAGCCTCAAGCGAATCCGCGCTTAGAGTGCCGGTGGGGGCGACAGTTGTGTTGGGATTGGTGCTGGACACGGTAGAGGCATTGGGGACAGTCGTAGGACTACCAGTTTGCTGCTGTGCCTTCTTATCGGACCCATGCGTCTGCCGTTGCTGTAGGGATGGGAAACTCGGCCCATTGGTTAAACCGCCCGCAGAAGGAACAGCTTTGGTGTTTGTAAAAGAGGAAGCAAGGCTCCTTGTATTTTGCCCACCAACGTTCCCAACACCGCCGCTGCCGCCAGGTCGACAAATGCCACTGGCATTAGGACCGCCGCCGGATACTGTCGACAGGAGGGAAGGCGACGGAAATTGGGCGGAGTTGAAGGGTCCGATAGGCATTGAGACGCCGTTGCTACCGACACCTGATGTGTGACCTGATAGCATAACCTGGGCCTGATGCTGTTGTGAATAGACAAGAGGTGATTGTACATGACTGCCCGCTATGGACTGGCCGGGTCCTGAGCCAAGGGGCACACCACCACCTACCGGGTGCATGCCAGACGGCGGAGACATAAGGCCTACACTGGCACTTAGCGTGTTCGAACTTAACCGGAAGGTATCGGGTGTGTTGTCGAGGTCATCGTAGAGGATGTGCATTTTCTTGGTTATCTTCTCAGCCGTAACAAAGTCCCAGTAGTGGTAGATGCCCTGCTCAGAGGTACTATCAGTAGAGAACTCAGCACCAACGACGCGAGTCAGCCAGACCTGTTGTTTTTTGTGGAATCGCCACTCTCTCCGGTACCTTGGATTAACCAGAAAGGCACATATTTAGAAGGTAATCCATATTTTAGAAAACTGGACAAGTCGTTCTGCCACCTCCATTACGACGGAATAAATAAATCACTTGAGATTTCTGATATTTTCATAGTAGCTCATTTCTTTCGGGTTTTCAACTATGCGTGATTGACACCGAACATTCCTCCATTTAATTACGGCTCATTTGTGCCCGTCATGACTGTCGCGCTGACAGATCATTGCGGTAATGAAGGCTGGATCAGCAGCTCGTGACAAAAAGAGACAAAGCACCCACTAACATACCATAAAGTATTCGCTAAACTCAAAAGAGGTTATCGTTCGGAAAAAGCGTCGTCCTTCAGTCTGGTAGGCACAATGGCGACGGTTACTCAACCGCATGGCACATCATTGGAAAGTTTGCCATTGGTGACCGGTCTGACAGTGGCGGCTTACTCCTAGGTTTTATCGACTAGCTTACGCTAACGAAAAATCGGCTGGCCTGGCGTAGCAGAGCCAGATAACGACAGTGTATATTCATAGAGTTATGTGAGCAAACAATGGGATTTTCAACTGTCACGCAGTATTTGGCGTCGAGATGCGAAGAGTATATCCAAGACCACAAGAACGTGAGGAGCCCCTCACCCCAAGGCATCCAGAAGATTATTCCATCCTTAAAACCCAACCTTCCCAAACTTCTGTGCAATAAAATAGTCAGCCGACTTCGTCAAGGTATCCTAAACTGTGCTGCCTAAGGGGGAAATTAGGACGATCAAGTGCGCAGAACCCACAAAGAATTGGCTGTATATAGCACAAAAGCTAGCTGACACTTCGAATAGCCTTCATGTCCTGGAGCACTGAAGCACGGTTAGACCAAATTGTCAGAAATTCAGAACCTAATGTCCATACGAGGAAACCACAACTAGCCTCGAAACGGGAATGAGCAGTAGTCGCACAGGATATAAGAAAACTGTATTAGATTCCTCGACACTCGCTGAAGAAGTCGGTGATTAGTTAGATCAGCAAGAAAGCATCGCAATGGCATCACGGAGTCAGCTACTGCATCGTTAGGAGTACCACCCTGAGAACTTGATCAGTCGGCCACCTCTGGATATGCCTGGGAAGATATTGCAGCAGTAGTTCCTGCAACGCCGCCATTTTACGGTCGTGCTCCGCCGAAAATCGAGCAATAATCCCACGCTCTCAATGAAAAAAATCCAGGTTCAAAACCGACTTTCAGCAGAAATATAAATGGGCTTTTTTTGATACTGTTTCCCAGCAGTTAGAAAAGATAAAACAACACCAGAATTTAACAAAACAGTTGCGCTTACAAAGTGCAGCAAGGACTCCAGGGGTGAGGTTTTGCTACCTGAGAGTCAGGAGGGCAATCTTACTTGCTCAAAAGTACCCCCAGAGGATATCCTAATTTACCCCTAATTCAGTCGTAAAATTACTTAGAGGGAGTAACCAAGTGGCTGGCTAGAACCTTCATGCCTTGTTTTTAAATATATTTACTTTTGTTCTCATCTTATTAAGATTCTACTTTTGTAAGCTGATCCTATTCGGGAGTAGTTCAAATAAATAACAACGGCGCTCGTAACATGATTCCCGATAGAGGCAAGGTCGAGGTTCTTCGCTGGAATGGTTCCCGAATTATCACGGCGGTAAGAGAAAATGAATGCATACACTGCTTCTTCAGAATGCCGTTTGAGGCATGGTGAACCAATCAACAGGGCAGTGTAAACTATAAAGTTTCAACATTACGAGCAGGCAGTTTGGAAGGGCTACCCTCAAAATAAACATCAAAAATGACCTACAACTCTTTGGCAGCGACGAGTTGCACCTCTTCACGACAGCAGTTGTAGAATAGCCAGAAAAGAATCTCCTCCGACAGTTGATCCAGAGGCGGGTCGGGCAGACGATCAGCCACGAAGTGCCGGATGAGGTACTCGGGTGGAACGGCAAAGTCAACGTCCTGTGGCCGACCCATACAGGAATCGTGACAAGGCGACAGAAAAGATGTGTACAGTTCCCCTGTGAAAAAAAATATAAACTGGAATTAGCAAGCTCTCAGCAGCTCACGCAGATTGTTTTATTTTTTCTTTCAGATCCGTCGAGCATGGCGCTGCGACGAAGTTTAGGATAGGTCTGCATTTTTAGAGGCCACATAAAGTTCACTCAACGAAACGTTTTTCAGTTAAGTAGCATACAACAACGACATTCTTGACGTCTAAACTAACCAACTGCGACGGTGGAATTGGAACAGGTTGACTAAGTTTTTCGCGTTCTCAGCGCCAACTGATAGTGGTCTTCTATTCTTTTCGGAGGTCATGTGAAAGTTATGTGTCCTTCATCAGCAGGTCTCCATATACAGGGCATGTGGCCTAAGACATCACGAAAACATTTGTTCCGAAAGGAGTAACAGTAACATTCATACTTTAAACATGAATGGCAAATAAATGGCAACACTCTTGCTAGATGAATTAGCAAACGAGGGCGGTCCACACAACTAAAGTACAAGCTACCACCGCTCAAGGGCTCTTCAATCTCCAGGTCAAAAGGTACCAAGCAGGCTGTTTCTTTACATTCTGTGCTACTCTGAACATGGTAAGCGTAATGAACATCGCGGGCGGTAGCATAGCATCTCGTGTCCACACACAGTACGAAAATGCCAGGCACACAAAATGCCTACTGCAACAATGACTGTAATCCAAGGCAGAATGAGGGTTAACAAATCTTGACGAGCTTAAAGGCCAAGTGATTGGCGAAGCAAAGTCACGAGACAACGGACATTTTCGGCCCGTCAGAGACGGAGGCAAAAGTCTGCTGCATTGCGTCCAAGTATCCTACGCCACACGCACGTGAATACATGCGTGTGCAGAAAAACAGAATTGGACCGTGGGGGCCAGTTAAGTGCGGAGTGACGATAGAGGTCGAATCATGAGACATGAAAGAGGTGAACACCTAGTACAGACTGTATGTAGATATTCGAGACGACGGCTTGGTCTATCTGTTGGTCGTTTGGTGCGGCGGGTAAAAACGGGTTTGGCTGTGTGGTTTCAAGCGCCCTATGGCCCCAAAGATAATTGACAAGGTACCGAAAGTGTGAAAGCTGCCCAGCAAAATGACATAAATGAAGTTAAGTAGGCTACAGGAGGGACATATGAATATGTTTGTTGTTCAAAGTAGAATGGCAAGTTCGTGAGTATACTAAGTCTAAGGTATAATTCACAAACCGGGTTGCGTTTGCTATCCAAACTGACCGCGAGAGGTAACGTTTTGCTGATTCATCTCAAGCATTGTCCAGTTAGCTTTTTCTCCACAAATGTTGGTTCCTACATTATTCAAACCTGGTAGTTTATTGGTCGTTTTGATATTTGACAAACCGGAGATAGACAGAAGATCTAAGTGGAAACGGTACGTCCAGCACAATTATTTATCAGACTTCAGGTTGAGGTCCTACCCAAAGATGAGGGCAAATACGGAGGTAGCGACAAAAATGACGCTAAGTAGAAGGGCTTGAACTTGCAGCAGCCTTGCGCGCCTGAGGCAATCTGGACAAAATTTCACACACAAACGACAGTGGTCCCAAATACAGATCCAGATGAAGAAAGCCGAGAAGACGGAACCTTTTCCTCTAGCCTAGCTACTCAGCCGTTTAAGGAACACTCCTCCGGTGGTCAAGACCGCGTGAACTGGGAGTGAATACGACGGAAAAGCGTCCACGATCAACGCAACGACGGTAAAGGAGCGCTACGGTTAGTCTTTAGTATGACTAGTTGATTACTTGTGACAGGTGTCCGTATCCCAAAATGGGTCTTATCCACGGGCTTTGCCTTTTTAGGTAGGTTACAGACAAAAAACGTTATGTTGTTAGGCACGACAAAGTGACTATAAAGTACGCGGCTCATCAGGTTCTGCTGGGAGTGACGCACTAGATAGTTTTGACCTCGATTGTCTGTAAGTTAGGTAGTGGTTCTAGCCGATCAAGAACATTGTGGCTTCAGCGGAAGGAAGTATCACGTCCCGAAAACTGTTAACTTATTCACCAAGTCAGCTGATAATAAGTACCTATTGCCCCTGTTTAGTTTGTGAAAGATTAGCTTGTTATTGGAAATTCGATCACAATCAAGCGTCTGTATGGGAACTTCTAGATCATACATAACCTCAATAACGCTTAAGCACTAAGATGCTCTCCACGAAAGCCCAATTTTATCCGGCTTTAGCATATAAACTGCTGCGTAACCTACACTTGATATATGGGGCTAACAAAAAACAAGGATCTAATAGCTTTATTGACGGCATGGTGTCTTGACCGCGAACGATAAACGAATACAGAATGAATGACACTGGGTTTTATGATTCAGACCCCGTCATTCATATACTTATCGTAAATAGGGGAAATACTGGGTGCGAAATTTACCATGCCCCACTTCATCGACCTTTAAGTCGTCATGCCTACTAGGCATGTCCGCGAAGGCTAGATACCCAAGGTACAATAATACATTCAACGTCATGAAGAAACATACCCAGCCTGCGTGACTTTAGGCGAGGGAGAGCTAACGGATGCAGGACAGTAGTAATGAGCTCCATGAATGGACAGCGAACAAGGCATTTAAAACCCTTCAACTCTCTTGCTTGGACGGCCCTGTGGTGCCGCAACTGCGTTATGTAACATGAAGAGTGGATACTCCATTTGAACGGCATATAAATGAAAGCCTGAAAGCCTCCAACATACAATAAGTCGATCACCACGAACGAGGGCTTTGTCATCATCCGAAAAGTTAGACTCGGCGTCGACTCGTTTATAGCGAAGCAGACCTGTGATGCATCCGTCCCATTTCAGTTTCCCTTGTCCAAAATCCTCTGATAACAACATAAAGTGAATGACGGCATTGGAACGTGGGTGCAGCGGCCGATAAAGCTAAACATCCCGTCTATGTGTGTCCTGCGCTGTCTGGTGCGTAACTCCAAAAGTACCGGGCTTCCTTCGCGGGGTGGGCTTTTATTTCTGACATAAGTGAGCATCAGAAAAATTGTAATAAGAGGGAGCTATTGCGGGCTGATCTGCAGTATCAGAGAATAACATCGTCGGTTGGAAATCATTCAAGACTCGACTTTTAGGAAGTTTTGATCGAATCTGTCTTCAGATTTAGTGCAGATTGCGCAAATTTGTCATGATAGATTTCCCTTCAGTATCGGCCTGCCTCTCGCTCTTTCCTCCTCTATTCACCAGCCGACTGTCCAATCCCATCAACCAAATGATTATGAGTAGAACAAAGTGGATGACGTGGCCTAGAGCCTCCGCCCACGGTGCACCACAAGCATGTTTGGGTAATATTTGAGCAGGGAAAGCGTGCATTAATTGTGTACGAGGAATCCAGTCAAGGGGTATATGTGGGAAGTAAGGGTTCGCTTTACGTTTCTGATACATGTTGCTCCGCTCAATCGACAACCAGGCCCCTTCTGCAGCTCTACCAAGCTACAGTTTTCTCACCGCTCATACCCAGTTAATACTTATGATCGGAAAGCTAAACAAGATGGTGTGCGGAACTTGTCTCCAATTAATGCAACCCATAAACCGTATAGTCCTCACTAGGCTGCAAGCATGCTAATCTGGTCGGCCTCGAACTAAGTGATTGAGATAATACGGATATGGACTGCGGTATATGGAGACGAAATAATCAAAGATGTTACCCCATCCGATGCTAGTCCTGGCCCACGACGAAGAGGTAGTCGGTCGAAGATATGGATGGGCATTTAAATTAAGCTGGAATTAAATACACCAAACATACTTATGCTTGTAATGGTGTAGTCATTGTAACTGATTCAGCCGATCCATGTTGTGGATTTAATCAACCACGGATGACTGCTTCGCTGCAGCTCATCGAGGGCAGACCCCTGAGCAAAACTGGGCCTGTTAAGCATGACCATCTACAGAGCTCAGAGCTGCAAATGCATTCAAAGTTAGCTCTAACAACGTCCGCCCGTCTTCTGTTATCCACGTTGAACCCGTCGCCTACCCGGACCGGGTTCAGGCGAGACGGCATCCTAGATTATTTTACCTTCAGGTCAACGCAGAACACAGCCCAATCATCTCTGTCGACCAGCAAGGTGAAAGCTCACTGGTTCTGTTCCCCAGTGAATGTTAGGTTGTTCGTTGGAGACGCGATGGAAGAAACAAAATCACAGAATAACGAGCAACACTATAGAGCAAATGCATCCAGACGATCTTCTGAACGCGCGGGTTACGTCTCATATTCAAGCAGAAAGGTCATTTTGACGCAGACTTTGTTTGGTCATAGCAGGCTGACTCCATGCCTTCAGGCGTTTCTACAAAAACTGCAACCGCACATGGCTTGTTGATCCCATAACCAGTTGCACCTTTACTGGGCCGATTGTCAGAAAGCTCGATCATATTTAGCATAAACCGTACACCAAACCAAAAGTTTCACAACTAATCGTGACCGGGTAAACAGCATCCGTCTGTGAAGCTCACCTTGTTTGAGGAATAATCATAAAGCCCAATTTCACTGCCCACGCGCCTACCTGGGACACAACACACTGTATCTCTACAAAGCACTTCAATAGCAGCGCAACACCATCAAAGTAGGCACAATCCCGAATGCATGGACTACGAAACGCAATAGCGAGGTGGACTGCCTGCAATTTTACAGGCACTCAGTCTACCTCGTTGTCGAGCAGGTTTATTGAGGATGTAGTCAGTATGAAGGACGGAAGGGATATCGCAGCAAGCACTCTCCCCACTATTCATACGAATTCTGTTCCTTGTTCTGCAATAAAAGACTTGGGTTAAGCGAAGTTACTTTAGAACAAATTATCCTGCAACATTTTCAATCATATGAAATGTAGACAGGCGGATTTCGGATACACGACTAAATTCCAAAAACAAACGAGACGAGTCGTTGTGTGCGGGTGCGGTGTTATAGAGCACGACAAGGAACGTAGTGCTGACTAAAACATGTCTGCTCTGACCGAAGATCACCTTGATCAGTACTTGTCTGCGCGGTGCAATAAAAGCGCTAACCACTGAAGACGGCTGTTAAGACTTGCTGCAGTGCAGAGGATACAGGACAGGACATTTCTTACGCGGTGGTCTGCTGCCTTCCTAGAAAATCGGCGTAAAAATAGCGTCAATGCGGTCTGTGTGCAAAGTCCCTGCTTCAAAACTTTGAGTCCTATCGCCGCTTGACCGGGCAGCTGATACAGCTGAACAGCATTTGTAGCTTCAATGGAATAGCGCCTCACGAGTCCGCTTAGTAGACGGTGCATTGTAGGCGCAATCAGGGCCGAGGATCGTCCTAAAACCTAACAACGGCTACGGACGTCGAGACAGACGGCGCAAATTGAACCTTACACCGGAATGCCCTGACCGGCATAAAGATTATCACTGTACATTTTTGTCACCGCACGTTGAAGTAGGCAAATTAGAGGGCTGACTGTCCTTTCGAATCCTGTACTGCCTACCCTTCTGCCCATTAGGCGGGGCCCGCTCGAGATTGCAGACCCTTTTGACCCGGAGCGTTTTGGAGTTTCACCGTACAGAGAATGCTGTAGCAAGATACAAGTCGCTGAAGTTCACATCTGCAAAGCTAGAAATCCTTGCACTGTTGGTCAGTCGGATCGTTTCATCGCAGATCCAATCAATGCCCCTGGATATGATGCTGCCTGACACGTCCTGGAGAGTACTATGGTGTGTACCTTGGATCAAGTCACCTACCTGTTATCTAAAAGGTCACGGAGGTAATTGCCGCTCGTGTCAGCGCGGCGAAGAAGTTGAAGCAGACCCGAGTGAAGTCTGTGGCATAGACAGGAAGCTTGAGCTGGTTGAAATGAGATTTCCGTCAGGTTGTGTCTTTTCGACAACACGTAGTCTTGGCCATAACTAAGTTCTCACAGAGGCGTGGTCAAAGCCATTCCCGTTGCGCCGCGCATCATACGGGTGTCCAACAGTAAACTGGTCACGTGATCTTGCAGAGGCGCGGCCAGCATTGGGGTGCCAGATAAACTTCTTGAGTCAGAAGCAGGTAGCCGGGAACACCATTCAGTCCATTGCAGCTAAATCAAAAAGGCCTGTACAATTTTCACGGTGGTTTCTCACTGCCTCTTGACCAAGCACTGGATTTTTAGATGCATAACAATTCCCGTCAGGACATTCCAAATCTTCACAATGACAGAATCACGCGTGGGGCATGCCTAACAGTAGATCGATGTTCAGAAGAAGTAGACGCGATCACTGGGCCAAGAAGTTTATTCGTTTGACGTTCCGGATTCCTGCACGAACTCATCTTCAGAGACAGTATCAGATGTGAGCACCTGCTGCGGGCAACAACTGCGCTATTGACGACAGCATCAAGAACTCGCACAAGTTCACGCCCCCGTCACATCGGTTCCCAGCGCATAAGAAAAGTTTTCTCATTATCGCTCAGGGCGATCTCGACACCAGGTAGATAGGAGTTAGCAATGATACCACTGTCGGAGAGACGGAAGACATTTGCAGTCTGGTGCCTTAATAATGTGTGATCCGTGATCAGAAATACCCCTCGGAAACTGCGCCAACGCTCGCCCAGCAAAGTCCTGACTTGCCTGTGATAATTTTTAATATGCCAACAAGCAGTGAGAAATTCTCTCTCCTTTCTGAGGAGGCTGGCTTGCAGATTTACTATCTTAAATACCGGCGAAAGCAAAGAAGTGTCGGTTGCCACGGAAATTGTAGCATGAATTGGAATACGAGATTGGAAGACCCGTGGAAAGATATTGATGGAGCCTCGGCTTGACGGCTCTTCTGACTCACCAGTTTGACCTTACTACTAACCGTATATGCTCTGTGTCTATGTGTATTCGGTAGTGTCTGGTATTAAACTCGAGTCAGGATTATGACTGTCTGAAGAAGTACCGATTCAAGTCAATGCAGCTGCGGCCTCAGTCTTTTCAGTCTTCGCCCGACTATCCGATATTATGCGTATTTCGGTTTCATGAGAATATCTCGAATCTGCTTCCAATGACTTGCAGCGTACAAGACGAGATTAAGGCTTTTCTAGTGAAGTAAAAGAATTTTGTGGCAACCGAGCAAACATTTAACCAACCGATTAGCGTTAAGTGACGTTAAGAAAGAAATCGATTCAAGAAATCATCAGGTGCTCGTGGTCACTGATAACGTCTGAATACAGACGGACCTTGTAATTGGATGTATAGGTCAGCTTCTAGGAACAAGGTGTGCTAACTCTACAGTTGATTTTATCATCCGCAAAGTGATGGCAGGTTTTTTAATTGTAGTATTGATCGTATGGATAAGTTTGCTGGATAGGATGGTTTGACGCGGGTGTGAGATAGCGGATCCGTTCAGTATGGAATGCTGTCTTTATATGGAGAAAGGTGGATCGTAAAGTTTTGCAAAAAAACTTTCGATGTGAGCTCTGGGACAATATGCCTACACCACAACGTGAAACTCCGAATTTGGTAAAATTAAATGCAGCACAAGCTAGATGTCAACCTTCACCAGGCAAAGGATATGACTGGTATTATGCGAACAACTCAGGACTATGCCGTATCTACTTATGGGAAGGTAATGAAAAAGGCTGAAAGCCAAGGTCCTTCAAATGAAAAGCCACAAAAAATAATTGTGAGTAAAATTTTAGTTCTAAACTCCATTTAGAGTTACCAAGATACCAAAAATATTATTTACAGAAATAATTTTAATCACAATAGTGTCAGTTTGGATGTAAAAAAACTATGCAGGATGCCAGGAATCGGATTGTAGGATTGTTAGTTACTCAGAGCGGGTTGCGTCTTATTTAGACTCCGCTCGCCACCAACCCGATGAAAGGATGAAGTTCAAAAAATTACATCTAGGCAAACGCGTTAAGCATGATTTCTAGTTTGCTTTAGAACTAAATTTAACGACTATTCTGGCGGTGTTGATCTTCGTCATGAGCACTAAGTTTGGCAAAAAGCGTGTGCAAGTCACTTGCAAGACCAAAAGGACAAGACAAAAAGGAAAGAAAATCTATTCTAGGGACTGAAATCACGGTCATTCACTAGAATGAAGCGAAAGTAAATGAACTGAAGGACGAGTAATATATGGCTATCAATACTCACCCAGGGACTTGCGAATTAATTACACCCAACGACGTGAGTTTAAACCCCGGAGCCAACATGTTAAAAGTTCCGTCGTGACATCGTATCTTGATGAGCTTGAGGAGTCCAATCATACCAAACTGGTCACAGATCATATTTTTCGGAATGTTGGCAACTACATGATCCGAAAGTAACTGCAAAGATCCACAAGAGGTTGGACCAGCTTGGGAAGAACCAACGCCATGGGAAGGATGCATGCGTTGTGTGGTCTGGTTCTTAAGTGCCGTATGTGAGGACGGTGCAGTTGGAATAGAGTTGGATATTGACGACAGTGCAGTGGAGTTAGGAGTGGTCGAGGAGGTCGCTGCCGTTGATGACGTAGACTGGGCTACAGGAAGTGCAGGAAAGTCTTGGTCAATTGAGAACTCCGGAGTTGGAAGCATATTACTAGCGGAAAAAGAGTTCTGTATAGTACCACTACTTGTGGAAGAATTAGACCCTTTGGAGATCGCAAAGACGTAGTTCCTATGCGATGCGTTAGCAGAAAAATTTTGCGTTTGTGACCTGCTGACAGAGCTAACAATTGGGGGAAATTCAGAGGGATCGAATGTAAGGCCGGGGGGAAGACACTCCAGGATTGAGTAGATTGCTCGAGGAAAGGTTGCTCGATCCTGAATAAAATCCAGAGTTAGCGCCGATTGAAGACTTCCCTGACGCAACAAGAGCATTTATGGAAAGTTGTCCTTTAGAGTTGCTTCCGAGACCAGGCACCAAACTCGAAGGTTCGGCGTTTAAGGGGTGGCTGGAACTGCCGAGGACAGAAAGCGTGGACGGCTCCGAAAGCCCACGAGACGGATAATAATTAAACAGCATGGGTCCGTTATCCATACTCGAGTCGGGATTGTAATTATTGCGCAAGTGTTCCCCTGCAGCACCTAGTCCTTTGCTTCTGCTCGCAGAGGAGGTACGAGAGGCGTATGAGGCGTTAAGACCGGGAGTAAGGCCACCCAGCACCGGGACGTTGCCAGTACCGCCGACAGACTAAAAGAAATGAGAAGTAATCATTAAGGAAAACATGTTGCCAGAGAGCAGGAGAATCGATATTGAAATAGGCAAATAAAGCAGACAAATCTAAATGTGGAGGTGAAAGTAGGCGCTCTTTAGCAAAAGTCACAAGGGTGAGCTTTGGTAGAGCCAACCAGGGCGCATTGATACTAACAAGTAAACATTTTGTGCTTATGTGGCGCATTGCAATTTTCTGTGCAATGCCTGCGTTCCAGACACAAAAACGCACAATCTACGTGGAGAAGGATTGAGTCATGCGATTTGATTCTGAATATTATGAAACATGGAAAGAAGCGCTTCACGTAACAGCTCGGCCAAAACAACACGCTTTGTACCGAAATTGCACTAAGTAGTTTTAGTTATCCAGTGCTGGGGAACACAAATACTACAGAGCAGAGGCCCTCCTAATAGATGCTATCAGTAAATATGCGAAAAGACCAGCTATCTCTTAGCCGACTGCCACAAAACAAGACCGAACTAGCGTGGAGTAACAGCATAGGATAAATAATATGTAGCTAACAGGTCTGGCATACGTACCCTCTTGTCAGCGAGAGATGGAAAGCTTGTAAGGTTCTTTGATGACTCATTTGGCATTGTTCTTCCCATTCCTAACCTTGGGTTTGGTGTTAAGGGTATGAAAAGATAGTTACTGAGCAGCGCTGCTCCACGAGGCTGGATAATCGTAAGTATTACGCCTACAACAGATGGCTAGGTTTACTTCAAAAGTAACATACTGTCCGATGCCGGCCATACGAGGCATTCATTTGGTACGTAGGGGTGGTAAATGAGTTATTATCTGACTCCGCAGTTGGAAAATTTATAAAGTTCCGAAGATGGACGGCTGAAACCGAATCGAAGGCGATAAAGGGCTTAGTCAACGTTTAAGCCGAATTATTAGGCGAAAAGAAGAATCTTTAAAACTCTAACATGACTAATTGTGCACTAAACGCAAGACTACAGACAACCTCAGTCAGGGGAAACTCCTTTGTTTGAAATAGCAGAAATTTAAAACTATCGGTAACCGCAGCCATTATCCTGAGGTAGTCATTTATCGAACTGGGAATAATAGGGGCAGTTCCAAGAAAGACTGTACAGAACACGGTTATTCGCTTCCGACGATATCATCCAGTTGTAGGATGTGAACAGGAAGCAGTTCTTACTCATACAGGCAGGAGTTCAAGCTCGCAAACGCATAGGGTGTATTCAGATAAAGGATGGCGTGTTCACACAATCTTAACTATGGGTAACTCATATTAGGCAAAGATTGTCACTATTTCGTCGTCAGAATACTCTGGAAGGCTTGCTACTAATTTCAATATAAATGGGACTGAGCCGGCTAACACAGAATAACAGTTCAGTTCAGTTCAGTGTATTTGAGGAAAATAGGCTTACGCCTTTGAAATCCCTATTTGTTACATAAAAGTAGCAAGAATAAGAAGCAAATTAAAGAAGTAACAGTCAAGTGAATGCAGGCAGATTTACATGGTACATTGATATTGTTAAGGTTAAGTAGTCACACAAAAGAAGACATCCGACTTCTTTTGTTTTTCCTGCCTCTTTTCTTATTATCCATCACCGTTTTGTCGCTTTTTATCCTGTCATCAATACTGAAGTATATTTGCTAAGAACTTTGCGTCAACTTTGAGCATTTTGCATATTTTATCAATTAGATATACATTGAAAATTCTTGAAAGGTTAACTGTGGGTTCGCCCGTACAAGGTGGTTATTCTATGAGAAAACCTTTTACCGCGAAAACCAACCGCATATTATGTTAGAATACTCGCAGCTGAATCGTGTCGATTACTCTGCGAAATTTTAAATAAGCTCACATTACCGTGAGTTCGGAAGAATTTACATAATTTCACAAGAAGACACCGAATGCGGACAGATGCAGGTCGAGTATTTTAGCCAGCTGATGTTAGCCAAACGTAAGCAGTCTTTGCAGTCTTTGTATATATAAAGACTTGCTCATTTACCGCTCCTGTCTTTAACCCCCTACAGAGGTCTTTCAAGCGAACACTGAGGTTCGCAGTTTTGTGGGCAAAAATTGTCGAATTCCAGATAGCCAGAAGCTTGTTTGTTGAACCTTGAATCGCAGACAGCTTTCTGATTTGTTTAAAATAAGTCGAAGCCTAAGCTATGAAAATGGCACTTAATGTAAACTGCGCAATACACACTTTTTTAGCATAGAAGTCAAGCATACCACAAACGATTAGGCTATTTGAGGGGGGAATTATGCATAGGATGTGAATGCTTGGATTTTTCCTGAAGTAAACCGAAAATAAAATATAAATTTGAGGTTCTCGTATCGTACGGATGTTCATCAGGCGAATTTAATAACGGAAGTAGCTACAATGCCCTATAATCTTCATTTGGACCGTCGCGAACGGCACTGTCCATCGTGTGCCTCAAAATGAGACAAAAACAAGGACGATAACATGCACTTCAGTTAGTTTTTTAATGTAAATATATTTGAATAGAACCCACCAACTTCCTTCCTTACTGACCTATCTGGGCTTCGCGGCAAGATAGAGTCAAGAACAGAGGGGGCAGACTCGGGCGCATTAAATGACAAAGCTAATCGGCCCGTCCATGCATGTCATATTTACCTGATCCGCTCACTAGAGACTAGATTTTCCGCAGAAAGAAGTAATTGGCATCCCGTATCTCAACTGAGATTATGTGTGCTACAGACCAAATAGGGAAAAATACATTCCAGCCTGACAGTCCATCCTGAGAGCATAATTACTTTATCAGTTCCTAATATGCGTGGACGATTGTGTCAGGGAGCTGGACTGCGAAGCAGCAATGTTTGCAGAATATATGAAAATCTGGAATGTAATCCAGAGCCCTACAGACGAAGATAAACTACAGATCAACTTTACTCAGTTGG
>WEDG01001098.1:0-39869 GCA_017591395.1 Schistocephalus solidus | reverse complement strand
GCCGCTTTTAACTTAATCACGCGCAAGTCATCGTATCTGCACCACCCTGCTGTAAAGGGTACGGTGGACCTCGTCGACTGTCGAAATATGCCGGCGACATTGAGGGTGGTGGGTGGGAAGAGAGAGGCGCAGATGACTCACGAATGAAGCTATGACTAAGAAGGGCTTTCGTGCATATTGAAACCCTTGTCCGTCCCAGCGTCTCTCCCCAAGCCTACCGCAGTCACGCCTTTAAGGATGTCGTAAAACGCGTAGATGTCTGTCCTCTGGAAACGCTGAGAGAATGAGCAAAAGCGATTTTCAACAAAAAGATGGGCGAAGGCATTGGGCAAGAAAATTTTTCTATATCGCTCTCTCAAGCGAAAATTTTCAGGCAAAATACTCTGAGGACTTCGGGTTTCGACGGTTCGCTGCTTTACACTGGAGAAAACAAGCCTAAATTATCTGCCTTTCACAGTAGGGCTGGTTTTGAATGCCCGGTTGACATGAAGCGGGGATGGTTCCCTGACCAGAGCTCTTCCGCGCCTCAGGGGAGGCGTCGGGACACAACTGTCTGCTCCGCGAGCCTAGCTCAGTAAGTTTACCGATTACCAATGGTGGGTTGAGTGATTCCCTGAGATCGAATGGAAAGAAGCGTTTTTTGAGGATGCTCTGAGAAGGAAGGAAGGTAGGATGGATGGATGAATGGATAAGAAAAGTTTAAAAATCGTCGGAAAGTGAGTCTATTGATAGTTTCAAATGTCTACACCCCACAACAAAGTTGAGGTATACTGTCTCGCAGTAGGTACCAGCAAGTTTATCTAACAAATACGTTTCCAAGCGGACAAGAACCGGTACTCCCTACGGGCTGGAGGAGTAGGAATCAGACTCAGTGGCCTTCCATGTCACTCCTCTTTTTTCCAAAATCTCGGTACATAGTGCGAGGACCAGGCCTTGTGCGGCGAAAGTGTGAATTTGTCAGCCACTTCGCTCGACATCGCACCCGGTCGTCTTGACTCTGTCTTACCACTGGGCCCAGGTGGGTGAGGGGCGAGAGAGAGAGCGAGAGTGCGGCAGATGCTGCGCAAGTCTATTATCTTTATAGAGCAATTCACGCGTAAATCACCGTCCAGCACACGGTGGACATCGGCACCTACGACAGTCAAACTGTTACGTTGGCAAGGAAGGCCCTTAGTTGGATGAGAAGGGACCTGAGATGACAGGAAAATTGTAGGCAGTTGATGCCGCAGAAAACAGCGATCAAACGTCACCACCGCACTTGCTGGTAGCCAGTCCATCTGCAGTTAGGACCTGAGGCTCAGTTATACCAGCAACCCGAGTCCCCATGAAAAATACTCAAAAGAACGCGCTATGCAGTGATCCCTCCTCAATAGCGAGGATCACATTCCAGAACGCCCACAAAAAATGGGCTTCCACGCAGTAAAAGCAGCATGTTTATGTACTACATGCCCCATAAACCCTTATAAATATTTCCCACACATTGGTGGATAGGACTCATTAGGTCCCGCTCCGTCTTGATCTCGGCCTTCTCTCGAGTCCAGCTGGCAGCCACACACATCCACCAACGTTAATATTTCCAATCGAAACCGGCAAGACAACGAGCCCGTGCCTTCTAACCAACAGGTCGCGGGTTCTAGTCTCGGGTGGCAAACACCTTCCGCTGGGTATGGCTGGCTGATGACAGCTAATAGGTCAGAAAGGGCCATTGCAGAGTCCCTGGTTTTTGGCGGTAGTGTTCATCGGCCTATCGTTTGCATTTTCAGCTGTTTCGACTGGTAACGCCACCCGCAGCATTAACGCACATGATAGGCGTGATGCGATGTGTGCTTTTGCATCTTCCAAATCAGGGTCTACGTCCGCCTTCCTCAAAGGTTTCGGTGAAATATTTCTTGGCTACGTCTTTGTCTGCGTAGGCAGCCTCTCTGTGCAATTTCGCGCTAGACAAGTTAAACATTTTCTTGGATTTTTCAAACCAACCCTTGCTCCCCGGCATCCGCAAGCCCATCAGTAAATCGCTTGGCCTTCTGCCGGTGTCCGCAGAGTTATTCTTCTTCCGGCAATCCTCAATCCAAAAGCCTAAAGCAGATTCCGTCCGGAAGAGAGTCTTACTGCGCTCAATTACAACTTGATTTTCGCCGTCTGATTAAAGGACACTGCGTCTGTAGATCTCATGTTCTTTAAACCCTCTTAATATAACGCCCGTGGACTGGCCGTAATGGCGTCCTACAACGGTGTGGCCATTTCCGTGGACACGGCCCCGGAACCAGTGGAAGGACCAGATAATCCTGGGGGCACAGTAATGCTGGCTGAATGCCCGAGACAGTATGCTGGCTAACGCAAAACGGAATCTAATTCTGCTCTCGTGAATGCTGAACCAATCAACGCTCAGGATACCCAACTGCGTGCTCCAATAGAGTAGCTTCTCAGCCATCTGCCAATAGCGTCCCACGTGTGAAATCAACTGGGCAAAGCAACTGGGAAAGCGAATCTGCAGGAATAAAAAGTCTCTTTCTCCGCAGAAATCCGCAATGGAGCGAAGCCGCGAAATTAGAAGGGTGACAGGGCGGGCAAATACTAAGCATAGGCACCTTACCTCATCGACCGACTTGCAGATGAAGAGGTGCGTTGAACAGAAGAGCGTGTGACTCAGTGGTGAAGCGATGACTAAGCAGGGCTTTCGCGCATATTGAAGCGCCAGCCAATTTGCATGTAAGACCTGAGACTGTGTAGTCGGACATATTTCCATGAGGTTGACTTCGCCGCCACGTTCGATTTCGTTCATCGTGAATCCCTAATGGCACTAGGCGGTGTAACACCAAAAATCATCACCACGACAAAGGCCTATTACCGGTCCATCACTGCACGAGTTCTGGTCCATAACAATGTTTCTCAACCGTTCCGTATTCGGTCTGGTGTTTGAAAATGTTGTATCCGGTTGCCCATTCTGTTCAACTACATTACTGGCAGGATTCTCGGGAAGGCCGTACACGAAGAAGACGGTGTTGACGCCGGACGCCGGCTGACTGATCTCGACTACGCCGATGACATCGCCTTATTAGTCCCAAGCTTTGGTTATGTGCGGTCTATTGTGTCACTGGTTAATGAACTCGATAAATAGGTCGAGTTATCTATGAACGCTGGAAAGACCAAAGTATTTTCAAGCTGCATCCTTGACCAGGCGAAGGCACGTCTCGACAGTTTCAAATACCTCGGAATGAGGTCGCTGTCGAAGGAGCAGAGAAAGGATGATACAGTCTCTCAAATCGATGCTGCTCGTCGGGTTTTCTCAAGCCTTGAAAAGTGCCTATAGACCCGACGCGACATTTATATCGCGTGTACCGTGTATTCGTCCGGTTTGTGATTCTCTATGGTTGTGAATGCTTGACTGTGCGCCTGGAGGATAAGCACAACCCCTACTTGAGGCACATTCTGAAGAATGAGGTAAACCGGCTTCGTTTCAAATGAGACGATCCGCACTCGCTGCGTAACCATCGCCAGGATACCTCAGGTCATCCAATAAAGGCGACTGAGGGGGATGGAAACGATCTTTGCCGTCCACCCCACGAGCTCAGTGTTAAAACCCTCGATCAGGCAACGTTGAAGGCATCGAACAGGGGGTCAGCACATAACCTGGCTCGACACGGTTTCGTTAAGACATGGAAGTGGTTTTTGGACCGTCGGTTTTCGGCTTCTTTGAACCATCCAGATCTACTGCTGCGGATCGTCAAACGTGGAGAGGTACGATCGGTGACATCATCGAGGCCGGCCGCATCAACTGCAAGACCTACTGCTCTGTTATACTGGCAACTACAGTCCCAATGACAAGTACCCAAGGGAACGCAACGTTTACAATATAGTGACTTCTAGGAAATGATAAGGAGATTTCAGAAATTGGGTGTCTTACCTCATCCACCGACTTGCAGATGAAAAGGTGCGTTGAACTCTGGGCTGCCTTCGTGACCTGGAGTGTACTCCTCTCAGATGCCGGACACCATTGGTTTTGTCGAGCTGAAAGGCACAAAGTACACGGAAATTTAGGCCTTTGGGGACCTCAGTCGCGAGCTCTTCTACCAACAAAATTTTTATTGCCTCAAAAAACGCACTCGCATTCACTCACTCGGCGCGCGCTAAATTCTGACCCTAGTTGAGCACTTTACCTTGGCTAAAAGATTGAACAAAGGGTGGAACTTAATTCAGAGGACTAAGATTGATCGGCGACTCCGCTCCGGCAGAACCTTGTACCATTAGACTTCAAACTTCATGCTAGGCAAAAATACAACACAGAGATTGAGGGCTTAAGGCAGGGCTGATGGATAATTTACAGCTCGGCCGACGTTACCGACAATGTGCACCGTGGGTCTCACAAAAGAGAGGGTGCAGGGACGGTGACGTGGTTTATAATGGTAGAGACATGCGCCGTATCTACCCCACTCTCTCCGCCCTCACCCATCGCGGTTCGGTGTCACGACAGAGTTGAGGAGACCGGATGATGGATTGTAGGTAGGTGTCTGGCGCGGCGTGAGCCTGCATCTAGGAGTGTATTTGTTATCGGAGCGCATCCCCAATTACGCCTGCCGTGCCCCACGGTCTGACACCCGATTTGAAGCAACGCCTCTACCCCATAGCCGGTTTGTAGGGGCGCACAAGAAACCCGCATCTACCGAGTGGCACTTTCTGCAGGGGGGAAATTAGTTACTACGACAAGAAGCCAGCCCCCCGACCGCTAGCGTATTGTACCGAGGACGAGAAGGCTCTAGGACACGAGCAGCTGATATGCACAACCGCCATCTGCTGGCAGTAGGACAGAGGACTGTAAGACAGACAGGGTCGCCCATATCCGAAGTGCATGCGGTAAAGCAGACTGCCGTGGAGATAAGGTCGTCAGAAACGTCCCTTGCTCTATCTAGTACTTTCTCTCTCACCGATCTCTTTTGTTTGAGTTCCCAGGACAATGAATATGGAGTGCTCACATGAGTAGAAAGAAAACGCAAGAACAACAGCTTCACTTCAAAAATGTGAGACACCTACAGTAGCCGGCCTATCTCATGAAATGTTGATCGAAATTTTGAAATGCATTTCCTACTTGAGTAAAGTTATAATATCGATTATCTTAGAGCATAATTCCAAGGCATGTCCGACACGGCAGGATGTCGGCTTCGAATGCGCCACAGGATGGTGACTTGCGCGTTAATTAGGTTACAGTGGTAGTGCACTTGCGCTGTATCTACCACACTCTTTCCTCCCTTACCTGTCTGGGCGCACAGTGGTGACGCAGACAAGAAAAGCCGAGGGATGGGGGCGTCAGGCGCATGTGGCTGGCACAGCGTGAGCAAGCCACCACACTGACCTCACGTGTGTCAATTGTTATGGTTGTGCATCCCTAATAACGCCTTTTATGCCCTGATCCTGTCCTCGTAGTGGTCCAAGGTATCAACAGAGTAGTCCGTTGTAGGGGGGTAGAGAATAATGCAGACAATGAGATGCAGGCGCGCGCACAGACACATAGTGTCTGTCTCAGCCTGCCAAGACCTGCTAACGTGAGCTGCGATTCGGGCTGTCGATCTCTACCCGATCGGAAACTCGTGATGTGCACTTTTCAGTGTACTGCCCGTCGGAAAGTTCATGATGCTCTAACAGCAGGGATATTGTCAGTCCAGGCTTTCAAGAGGCCAGAAATGCGGGTGTTATTGTGTGCGCCTGCCACGCAAGCACTTGAACGAAAAACTGTGACGAAAACTGCCTCACCCGTTCGTCTCAGCCACATCTAGTTAATTGGCAGAGCGCAATATTGAGGTTAAGGTCCCCATTGAAACAAATAAAGCAGTGTCTATGGTAAGCAGGTGCTCACCGATCGGTTACAAGATTCATTCGTCCCGTTGTGCCTTGGGGCTCACTCTCGAGCCCTACCAGGAGCCGCACAGCGGCTAGGGCTATAAACAGAATAACATGACCGAAAATCCATGTCTGTCAGACGCAGAGATGAAGGAAGTACCAGAGCCCACTATCCGTCAAAAAAGCAGTCAGAAGGTTCTTCAGTTCTGCTTGGTAGGACATGCAAAGGGTACTCAAAAAAATTCAAATTATTTCCTGTGGGCAAGTGGGTTGGTAGTGCACGTCTCTCCAAATAGGTACATTTTCTAGACACTCTTCCGGCTTAGGGCACAGAATGACTGGCTGATGATTGCTAATGAGCCGAAAATGGCCACTCCAGTCTCCCTTGTCATTTCCGGTAATGCTCATCTGCCTAGCCGCTCTGGGCTGCTGGCGGGACTCGAGGGTGATTCCCAAGGCCGAACGGGACGAGTACTTCGGTGAGCGTTCACCAAAACGGATTGTTTTATTAAAACACCTACCGACGCTCTCGACGATTTAGCGGTAACAAACTTCAAGGAGCAGCGCGTCCATGATGGTTTATTTTTTCGACATAAAAGGACTATTTAATGGTGACCTGGTCCCTTATGGCACCATGTTTTACTAACATTACTACCTAAAGCGATTGCCAGGAGGGTACGGAAAACAGGAACATTATTTCCTGTAGGTAGGTGGCTTGGCAGTTCTGCCCTCTCCTGCTAGGTGCGTTCTTCCCACTCAGTTGGCCAAGTAGTGTTCACGAGGAACTCTCGCAGCGGACAGAGTGATGGTTCTACTAAAAAATCTTTCAGTGCTCTCAGCGATTTGTCGACGAAAAACTCTAAGGAACAACGCGTCCATTATGGTTTAATTAATTAATTAATTAATTATTATTATTAATTAATTAATTAATTAATTAATTATTTTCGACATTAAAGGAGTCGTTCAAGTTTAATGAAGCGAGTGCGTGAGACAGTGAGGAAAAATAGAAACCTAAATTGTGGCCATCGGGGGACTAGCTGTTTCACCGTGGCAAGGCGCCTACCCACGCAGCACTCAAAATCAACCCGTTTTGGCAAAAAAACGGCATGACAACGGTTTATCGGAGGTAAAGGAGGTAAATAAATAAATCAGTAAAGGCACTTAGGCACACCATTACTTCAGGAGAATACAAAAAATGCTTGGAACTGTGGCTAACCCGTTGTGATAAGTCTATATCATCTACTGGACCGTATTTCGAAGAGGATAAATATGCTAAATATGTTACCTTAAATTTTAAACAAAATAAATAATGATCTATGTTTGGGGCACCTCCCTCAAGATGTCCTAACTACATGCCGCATACTTGACGTGTAAAAAAGCATACATGGCCCTATGCTATCTGGCAGGTGCCATAAAGCATTCATCGCATTTTGCAATGGATACGGACCAGGTTTGTAAAAATTCCTTTGCACCATTACTACGCACAAAGAAGCGAGGCTGGGCGAATGAACACTTCATGGTCTTAAAAATCTCAAAATTACATTTTTTTCTAAATATGAAGATGCTCTTTCTTCGAGGATAAAATTTGAAAAAAATGTGTAAGTTGCTACCAAATGCGTACAAGAAAAATTATGTATGTGCATGTTTTCTATCAAATAGATTCAAATTTATAAAAGAAGTGAAAAGAAAAGAAAAAATTCACACTACTAAAGCGGTCATTCGTTACCGAATGCGTGGTGCTTTCAGGTATCCTGGCCTGTCTGAAATATCCCGGGATTACGCGCGATAAGAAATATGAAAAGCCCGGCAAAGACAACGAGCCCTTGGACTTCTGATCAACAGGTCGCGGGTTCGAATCTCGGGTGATCCACACCTGGGATTGGGTATGACTGGCTGATGATGGCTAATGAGCCAGAAATGGTCATTCCAGTCTCCCTTGTATTTTTCGGTATGCTAATCAACCCCGCATGCGTAATTGCTCCTATTCAATAACACATTTGAAAATTTCAGCTAACGTTTCACGAGATAGGTCAGCTAATGCACCCTCCTCTTGAACTGCCAGTCCGTCATCCGTCTCCTTCGGGAGAGCCGTTGTGGAAGACTTTCAGGCCATCTAAATCGCCCGCTACTCTCTCGATTAACCCGTTTCAATGACAAGACTGGACCGAATCGGTTGGATTGAGGCTGACAAGGCAGCAGACAGTAGGGATCGTTTAGATGCCCTCCCCCCCCAGGTCGCGGAAACAGGAATCGCCCGTGAGACAGGAGGCCTTGTGCTAAATTCCAGGGAAAGTTGGGTTAGGTTTAAGGTCACGGCTAAGGAACCTAGCGCCAGGTCAGGTGGCGTGGGTTGAGGCCGAGTCAACCCCCAGTGTACTTTCGGGGGAAGGGGGCGGGGACAAAAAGCATTTCCGACCAGCGAGCCCCCGTCCAAGCCTGCCACAGACAAAGCCAGACGTCAAATAGATACGCACTGGCTCCTCCAACCAGTCAAACTAGGGCTAGGCGCTGTGACGGAAAAGATGGCTTTGGACAACCGACTGCAGTCGGGAGCCCGACACCAGACGACGTCCTAATGGCCATCTCGCGTGTAGGTGCACCCTTGCTGAAATCCTTCACGGTTGTCCCTCCGCTTCCCACTGAATCAGCACGTAACCACGAGAAGCACATAAATGGCCATCTAGGTGATACCGCGACATCCCTTGCACCCTACCCCAGCCCCAAATGCTCACGTTTAAATCTCAAATCCGTTTGGTTTAAACAACAAGAACAACGAAGCAGACCTCCAATCAAAGCGGATGGGGTGAGAGGGCCATTAGCATGGCCGTGGAAAATGCTTTTAGGCGCACGCTTTGCTCCCAAATAGTCCTAGCGCCAAAGCATACGTCCTAGGGGAGGGCTGAACAGCGCGAGTTGGGCTGAAAACGCTAGCGTGTGGGCAGAACTGGAATCGGAGTTTGTCCGCAGTGTCGATAAACTCCTATTTTTAGAAGTGAGACTAGACAAGCCTTAGCTTAGTGGGGATAGGCCACTGTTAATCAACAACCGGCTTCTCATAATCACCACCCATTTCAGAGCAGAGAAATAAAATCGCGCAGAGCACTCGAGCATAGTAGACGCAATATGAATGCGCGAAAGGTTATTGTTGGTGATGGTGGCGGCGGCGACTGCGACTGCGACGCGTTCTAGTCTTCATACACCTTCCGCTACGGCCAGCAGAAATTAATTTAGCAGCGAATTATGCCAGAACGTGCCCGCTCTCGGAAGTGGGGCATGCGAGGGTGCAGTAGAAGGACACAACAAAATGCCAACTTCAATCTGACTCTCGTAGCCCAGTTGATTGATCGGACGCAACTGCAGTGTTCGCGCTATTGAGGAACACATAAATCAAGGCAAAATTTCCGATAGGGGGTGGAGAAGGAGAGCTAGTGTGATCTGATTTACGGATAGCTGAAAGACGTGAAGGCCATGAGAGGATGCCCGTTTCAGCTCTCAGCCAACCACTCCCGACGGCTAGAATAATTTTAGAATGACGAGGAGGAAATCAGAGAGAGAGAGAGAGAGAGAGAGAGAGAGAGAGAGAGAGAGAGAGAGAGAGAGAGAGAGAGAGAGAGAGAGAGAGAGAGAGAGAGAGAGAGAGAGAGAGAGAGAGAGAGAGAGAGAGAGAGAGAGAGAGAGAGAGAGAGAGAGAGAGAGAGAGAGAGAGAGAGAGAGAGAGGAATCTGCAAGGTATTGCAGTGGTTACAGAATCCGTAGGGCAACGATCTACGTCGTGACCCTGCTAACCCGATAGCAGAGGTTAACCCTCACGAACACTAAGAATATAGTTAAATTGACGTGAAGGTAGGAGTGGATATATAGGCGTGTAATACGGTCTAATTACTGGCTCTAAAAATCAGCTCACTTGAACGAGGATGGGGGGCATATGCATTTATTTTCCTTGCCAAACGCGGTACCCCTCATTAAACTGCCCTATCCCATTGCAACCGTTCCCATAGTACACACCCACCGATCGATTTAGTTCGTGAGTAGGGTCGCACAGCCATTCGTTTTCAATGGGGGTCGGACGGCATCGTACGTCCTTTCTTGCAGGAAATACCTAAACTTCTGCATCTTAAGTACGGGCTCAAGCAAAAAAGCGGCTCGCAAGTCACAAGCGCCTCTACTCCACAACGCCAAAACAGAACCCTTTCCGACATGTCCACGCTGACAACAAGCATGCCGTGCTGCATCCACAGACGCCCTTATCGTCACTCCTGTCCCAACCCCAACGGCGACCACCACGCCCATAAACGGGGATCACACTCGGGATGTCCCGCCACCCTCGATCCGTCCCTACCACAACCTACCCCTCCCCTACCCTCAGGCGCGACGTCTACTACCATCACTGCCCCTAATCCCACTACCGATGAGATCCTTTCCAACGCCCCGTCAACTAATACCTTCCCACCATCAACAATGGGAACTCGATCCCCCCTACGCACATGCACATCACGCATCGGTCTGGTAGGTCACTTGCAAATCCATCGCATTGTGATCGGCGCACCAGTTCCCAGAGGCCCGACGCACACTTACCGCATCTGTATACACAGAATGCACAAACCGCATGATCCTATTCGGTCACATGCGCACCTCCGAAAGCCTATGAGTTACCGTGAATGCTAGCAGAAATCAGTTTTTAACAGAGGCAATGTCTATTACCCTTAAATATGCTGAATTTAACTAACTCACTTACCCCGACTGCATGGAGGCCAAACCTGACCCCGATCTCTGTGCAGGCATTGGCTTCACAAAAGTAAACAGTTTGGCCACGGGGAGAGTGACTGTAATTTTGAGGACAACTTTATCTGTGACGAGCTGCACTCCTAGGGCCTCTGGTTTCATCGACAAAGCCAGGAGGACACCGAAAGGAACGTTTCTGAGCGCGAGGCGGAACGCTAACTGGGATTTTAAAACCACACTGTGTTTCTAGCTCTCGTTGACAATGAGACCGCTCTTCTTGTCACAACCAGAGCGCACAACATGGGCCTTTAGTCGTTCAAGGACCTGATTAAACCGTAATTCGCTGTAGATCGGCTTGGAGGTGGGGCGGTTTCCCGCATTCCAAAGTTGACGTAGCCATCCACCATTCCGGTCAAGTGTGCCCGGGTTTTCAGGTTGGCAAGTATTCAGACGCGGGGTAAGCGGACAACTCAGCTAGCCGTGTTTACCCCAGCACATGTTAAAAACGGGAGATAGGATTATCCAATAGGATGTGAGCAAAACCTCTCTAATCCTGTCGTGTTCAGGTGCTTTATAAGTCCTGCCCTCTTAGGATGGAGGAGGTTGGAGGATCATAGCGATGGGGTGGGGATGCAGTTCAGAAATGCTCATTCCTAACGGTTATGGATCGACTTGGGGGAGTCTTTAGAGCAAACAGCATAGCGTAGACAATTGACGGCTTGTAAGGGGATCTTTTCAAAGCACAATCTACTGCGCTGGGTAAAAGAAGCCACATGGTTTATCAGTGGTCATAGTTAACTCCCTCGGTGATGGTCATTCATGGCTTATTTACCGTCGTCGGTGATAAAACACGACTTCCATAAAGACCCTATGACGTAGTACAGGTCGACCTCTCAGTCAATCTCAGTCAAAGACGGGGGGTGCACGGGGTGGGGGAAGGGTGACTTACCGACCACGATGTTTACGGCTCCCAGCAATTCATCCATAACATCTGCATCACAGGCTGTCATGAGTTCTTGATCGGGAGCACTTCTCGCTAGGTCCGGCACTGAAAACAAGGATGGAGGAGAAACAAATGATACACTGCTGTACATGGGCTTGTACATATATCACAGGCAGAATATTTAAATATATTTTTTTTTCTGGCTTATTGGCCGTCATCAGCCAGTCATACACAATCCCAAGTTTGCACCACCTGGGTTCGAAACCGCAAACTTTGGTACTTAAGTCGAAAGCTCTAGCATTGAGCCATGGGCCCATAGTTTTGTCGATTACCATCGGGAATATGCTGATAATATGAAGCTCACCGATCTGCTTAAGCAACATGTGTGTTCCGTTGTTCCTTGGAGCTCACTTTAGAGCCCTCACAGGCGGTCACATAGCGACATGTAGCATATGCTGATAAAGTGGAACCTACAAAGACAAGGGAGACTAAATTCCAGGTGGTCCACACTTGGGATTGGGTATGACTGGCTGATGACGGTTAATAAGCTAGAAATGGCCATTCCGGTCTCCCTTGTCTTTTTCGTTTCCACTTTATCAGCATATGCTACACGTCGCTATGCAACCACCTGCAAGAGCACTAAAGTGAGCTCCAGCGTTTGAGCAGTGTTCCACCACCAAAAACAATGGGTCCATCCCTCTTACTGCTCTCATGGGTACTTTGACTCGGGTTTGTAGTCGTTTCACAGTTTCTCCAAAGTAGTTAACTGTGCAGGACTTACATTGAACCCGGTAGATGACGTTTGCTTTTTTTGCCTCGTGGCAGGGGGCCTTGGTCTCATAAACAGATGTCGGTGGCCGGTGGCAACTTTCGTTATATTTTTGGCTATTCGGTCGCCAGCCTTCGGCTTGGTCTGGACTGTCTGTAGCGTTTGATTAAATTGCGGGGATATTCATCGGTCATAAAGAGGCGTTGGAGGTATCGAATTTCTGTCTTTCTTTCGCCTGGCTCGCTGCAGTGTGTTCAGGCCCTTTTGTCCGAACACAACTGCGTTTGTGGCTGTGGTGGCTCAGGATTTGGCGGTTATCGGTGGCCTTCCTATACACCATCGTGTTTAGGTCCCCATTTGGTTTTCGATGGACTATGACGTCCAGGAACGGCAGCTGGTTGTTGACTTCCGCCTCCAGTGTAAACTGGATGTCAGGGAGAACAGAATTTAGGCTGTCATGAAATTCCTTGACCATTTCCCGCTCGATTATGACGAAGGTATCGTGGACATATCAAGCCCAGAATTTTGGCTTGTAATTTACAAAAATCAGGGTCTCTACTTTTTGGAGTTCTGCCTCTGCGATGAAGCCCGAGAGTGGCGATCCCATTGGCATCCTCTTGACCTGCTCGCACGTTGTTCCTTCGAAATTGAAGTACGTCTTCAGACAGAATTTCACGGTCTCGTCGTATTTTCGGGCGAGAATTTCGACTGCCAGACCTTGTGGGATCGAGGTGAAGAGAGAAGTGACATCGAATGACACCTTGATCTCGTCTGCATTAAGTTGCACTCTCCTGAGTTGCTGAACAGACCATCGTTGTCACGTTCGAGGTGAGCGACCGCAAATTTCGGAATAGCCATTTCGCCAGATTAAATGTTGGTGCACTTTAGAAATTATGTTGAGTTCTAAAATTAATTACCACAATTCCTCGTAAGCGAATGAACCATGTGGAATAGTCCCAGTAGCAGTGGGACTTCGGTTTGTGCACCTTAAACGATCCATAAATCTTCGCGATGGTTGGTTTAGTTTGCCTTAAGGATTAAGCAATATCTCCTGACAGTTGCTTCTTCCCTGTGATGCGTTTCAACGCCTTATCAATAGATGAATTCTGTGTCTTTTTAGGGTCCACAGAGAGTGGTTCGTAGGTGGATCCATCTTCTAACAATAACAGCGTCTTTTCATTGTAATCTGTTTTGTTCAAAACCGCAATCACACCTCCTTTGTCCGTGGGGAGAATGATAACATCCTTGTCAGTTTTAAGATTATTTAATGCTTTCCTCCCTTCATGTGATAGTACTGAAAAATGGTTCCGGTCTTTTAAGGCTTGTATGGTACTATTTCGGATGGTAAACCGTTCTTCTTTGTGAGGTTCGCAGTCGATATGATGGATTACAAGCTTGCAAGAAACCCCAAATAGTTTGTGTCACTAAGATTGTAGTTCAGACTTTTGGAAAGCACGCTCTCTTCCGTTTTCGTGAGGATTCTCGATGACAGATTTACGACCTTCTTTGAACACTTCTGGTTTATGTAGGTTTGTTGTGCAATGTTCATTCATTTTCTGTCTAAAACACTCCTCTTCTTTTGTCGTTCACGTTCAAAAACACGTGTTATGGTGTCGTTTAGGGATTAAAAAAATTGTGAGTGAAGCTATTCATGGCACTTGGCTCCGCTCCGTAGAACCTTGGCATTTTTGGAGTCGGTAATGGACATGCATGCACCCAGCATGCTTCACTCATAACGGGACGCCATTTGGTATAGGCTTAACAGCAGGTATCACGCGTACACACTTCGGTAGAAATGCCAACTTTTTCACAATTTTTCCCACCGTCTAGCTTAGGGTAAGACTTTTCTGTCGTAATTCATACGTAAGTATTGGCAAGTAGGCATGCCAGCGGCTGGGGTTAGGTATGGCTGGCTGACGACGGCTAATAAGTCAGAAATGGCAATTCCAGTCTCCTTTGTCTTTGTCGGTTATGCTATTATGCTTATATCATTAGCCACCTTGCGGCTGCACGCGGGGCTCTAGTGAGCCCAAAGGCACAACGGGACGAGTGAGTCCTGTAACCGATCGATGAGCGCCTACTTACCATATATATATATATATATATATATATGCATATATATATATATATATATATATATATATATATATATAGCAGGAATATACTTTCTTAAATTACGAAGTGCAGGACATGGAATCAGGTGATTCGGGTACGACTTTTTAGGGCCAGACCCGAAATGTTAATAAACATTTGGGTCAAAGGCAAACAACCAGTGTGGAACAACCACAAGCAGTGCAACAAGTAGTATGAATCTTATATAGCAAAGACGCTATACCGTACTTCCGAAATAGGCATGAGCTAAAAGCCCAGACACGTGTTTCGCCTATGTTTCTGCTCCTGCAGGACGCATCAACGAGAGGTTCGGCTCCTCAGTGGGTTCTCCAGCGTTCCCTATACAGTTTCTGGTATATGGACTCCAGAGAATAATCGGGGAAATAAAATCTGAAATTATTGTAGATGGGCGCTCACAGATCGGTTACAGTACTCACTCGACCCGTTGTGCCTTGGAGCTCACTCTAGATCCCCGCCAGCAGCCGCAGAGCGGCTAGTGATAAAGGCCGAATGATATAACCGACAAAGACAAGGGAGACTGGAATGGCCATTTCTTGCTTATTAGCCGTCATCAGCCGGCCATACCAAACCCCAGGCGCTGCGGCGCCCGAGGCTCGAACTCGTGACCTGTTGGGCAGAAGTCCAACGCTTAGTACTCACTCGACCCGTTGTGCCTTGGGGCTCACTCTAGAGCCCCACCAGCAGCCGCAGAGTGGCTACGAGCCCGTGACTTCCTCCGTCACCGTAAGACGCTTCACCGCGTTATCAATAGATGAAGACTGTGCATCGGTAGGGTCCGTAGGGAGTGGTTTGTGACAACAGCTTTTAACTGTACTCTGCTTCGTGCAAAATTGCAATCTAGCCTCTTCTGGTTGTGAGGAGGATGATAATGCTTTTGCCAATTTTTAGACTCATTAATGCTTTCCGATCTTCCCGTAATGGTACTGAAAAATGGTTTCGGTATGTTAAGGCTTATGAAGTACTGTTTTGGATAGTAAGTTGTTCTTCTTCCGCGAGTTTCGCTGTTGATATAACAGATTCCACGCTTAAACCAAAGTCCAAATCGTTTCTGGAGGAAAGATTGCATTTCAGAACCTTGGAAAGCACACTCGATGGCAGAGTTTAGACCTTCTTTGAACACTTCTGGTTTTTATAAGTTTCTTGTGAAATGGTCATTCATTTTCTGCCCAAAATACACCTCTGATTTTCTCGTGTGAGCTCTGCGTCACATGCAATCATGTGGCTTAGGGATTAAAATACATCAAAGAGAAGCTGGCCCGGACGAAATTGCATGTGCCACTGCTTATACAGGTGGCAAGCATGCTTCAGTCGTAACGAGATGCAATTCGATATCCCAGGGCAGACTTAATGGCAGGTTTCACACGCACGAATAAGGGAACAGCACGGAAGGCGCGCGTAAAATGATCCGATATACTGCTCTCATCATCAGATAGGCCGGCAGCAGCACCTGACTGCGTGCCAGGCGGGACAGACATGACGAAGAGGGCGCGGGCTGAGACAGGAGAGGTCGACGGTTCAGTGCATTTTCCTCACTGTAAACAGCCTGGAACGCCTAAAATTATTACACGCTGCGCTAAACCCGTGGCATTGAAGGTTGCCAACTGATGGGATAACCCGGACCACGTGGTCAGCCCAATATGTGTGTTCGTGTTGAGTGGCTTACTGGCAGACTGAGAGTCGGGGCTGCAGCGCCTCCTTATTTATGTGGCCTCGATGACACTCCCACTCCGTGGGATCCGAGTCAGGTGTGGCGGCAGGCCCTGGGGCGGCTCCGGCCGCGCCAGTCACCTGCCCCCTCTTCCGCCCTGGTCTTCTTGACTTGATCGTGACCGGGGGAGGCGCAAGTCACCACCCCTGCGACACCGTTTGCTATGGGGCAAACGGTGTAGCTCGTCGAAACCGACAGTCGACATGTGTATGCTTGCAGCTGGGTTTGGGACTGCTGAAAGGTGTTCGCGGGAGATATGGTTGACAGGGGGCTACCGGTAAGGTGAGCCGTACGTCTACACTTGCAGCAAGTCGAGCTTTTGCGGGATTTTTTCCCCACCGTAGGCTGGCGGGCTGTACATGTCATGAATCCCCTCGGCCATGTGACCGAACGTACCGTTCTTCTTAAACCTGTTTGTAGGTACTTGGTTCCCCTATTATTTCCTGGGGCCCCAGAGACGGGTGCTTTTCTAGAGGGGCCCTTGCCACCCACCTCCCCCTCCCTCAGATGGAATTTAACCTCGTCAAACACCAGTCAGTTGAGTAGAGGTGGAGAAGAGGTGGAAAAGACCAGCATCTTCATCCCACGCCTCGACCAAGCGTATGCTTGGGTCACTCCCCCTCGGCTCCATAAACTTTCAGCCTGTGGCGTCTTAAGTGCGTATGCGCTATCCATGCCGTAATTTGATCACTGCTACCGAGCTCTCAGAACATGCGTGCATGCAGCCCCCTGAGACAGCCAATTACAGGCGCTCAAAAAGTCGACTCGCATCCAGGCAACGGATCAAGCTGATGCTGACCGATTCTCACAGCACGTTTGCTCATTCACGACCACACCACCCTAGCGCGCGCAGGACCAGAGCCAGTCACGCGTCGGACCCACTAAGGTTCTGTACAGAATGCTCGACTTCTACCAGGTTACAATTGACGTGGCGGCAATTCAATCCCAGTGCTCCAGTGACAACTATCCGACCAGCCAAAACTCTACACCAAACATTAGGGAGGGGCGGTTTAATAGTGGTTCGCTCTGGATTCGAAGCGCATGTTCTCCAGCCCTTCGAAACACCACATCGCGATGCAGGGGTCTTGTCTAGGGGACAGCCACCAGGTCTGACTCTAGAGCAAAGTTCGCGCACCCACACACGCACGAAAGTTCGACCGTCTGCATCGCGGCATGTGTTCCATCAGCGACTCGAGCGCACTCTCTCTCTCTCTCTCCTCCCCCACCCGCCTTGTGCTGATTGTCAATGTGACCGAAGATGGACTTGGCCGTAGTGGCTGACGTAGCTAAACTGCCCGCCTATGTGCGCTATACGTACAGCAGATGTACTATACATCTGATAAAAGTACCGACAAAGACAAAGTCACGGGTTCGAATCCCAGATGGTCCCACAGAATGTATCAGGCGCCAATAATACAACTCGGAGCAGATTAACAATGCCAACAAAGGCGAGGAAGACTGGAATGGCCATTTCTGGCTCATCAGTCATCATCAGCTAGTCATACTCCACCCCAGATGGTGCCCCGCCCGAGGCCGGAACCCACGACCCTTCGATCAGACGTTCAATGCACTAAAAATGGAGTCCCAAGGCAGAACGGGACGAGTGAGTTCCTTTAACGATTGGTGAGCGTTCATCAACAACTCAGAGCATCCATATGAACGTGTTACCGTCCTTCTCTGTCCCAACCCCCCACCCTCCACCGACCAGACACGGAAATGGGAATGCAGCACAAAACCACTTGTGTTACGAAACGGTTCCTATTCCTGTCCTGCCGGGGGTTGAGGGACCCTACTAAAATGCGCATCGGATGTTTTTATGGGTCTGGTTTCATTTTTGTTAGGTTCGCCTACCCAGCATCTGTAAAGTGACATTGTCCTAAAAGGGTACATAACGAATTGACGGAGCTTTGCCCTGGAACCCAAAAGTTCACAGTGCGCAGCTGAAACCTGTTGCTTGTGAGTTGCCTTGGAAGAAAATCCCACCTTGCTTTCCATGCAGTGATTACTATTCAAGATAAGTCCTTTTCCCAATGACCGAGGTAAAAAGCCCCTTGTTGGGCTTTTATATACACCACTTTCAAAAGGGCTGCCAACTGTTTTAAAATCTGCCCCGTTTCTTCGAGGTAGATGGACACATTAACGGAAATAATCTTTCCAGTTGAAAATAATTTGGCAGACATCCTTAACAAGAACTCAGTAAGGTGATCCCGAACACTGGCCGTAGTAGTCATTATGCGATAACAGTTCAGTCAATGTGGTTTGGGGTGCTGGACGTTGCATTGAAATTGTGCGGTTACTACTGGGGAAGCAATTTTGACGTAGATCTTGGGTTGACTTTGAAAGAAGAACTTGTTTTGGCGCAGAACAGTGGTCTAGTTCACAATTTAAAAAACCAGGGCTGCTAAAACAACAAGCCTGCACCGTTCTCGGTGTATTCAGGCGATAAAGGACCCCAAACCACCACCAGTCCCCGCAGCAGTCAGCAAACCGATCAGGGTTGGGACGAGAAGAAAAACAAAAACTGAACACGGGGCCATTATGTGAGGCTTAAAGGTATTTTGGCATGGAAAATCCGAGTATTTTCTAGCTGGTTTGAAGGGGACGTCGGAAAACAACATTATTTTGGAGGACATTAAAAGACAACCAGGTGGACTGGAAAGCCCACTAAAACTCTGAGGGCATTATGAGCCACAAAAAATTACATGTGATCCATGTGCATTTCGAAACAACTTTATAGAGGAGTTGCAACCGAAACCACTATCGAAGCATCCAAATGGGTACACGTCAGTTCGACCGTCGTAATCCGACGATGTCCACTGTATGCTCCACAGAACATGGTGGTGCAGGGACGGTGACTTGTGCGCAAATTAGTTTCAAGTGATAGAACACTTGCACAGCATCTACCACACTCTCTCTTCCCTTACCCGCCTGTGCCCGGTGTCAAGAAGACCGGTGGTTGGGTCGGGCGTATAGGAAGTATCTCTAACGGCGTGGAAGAGCGGGGTGCGGCATGAGCCTGCACCTACGCGTACCCTTTTTGGGTACGCGCACCAACATGTTTTGCATTTTATATGGAACTCATCCCAAATAAAACTAAAACCTGCCACACCCTGATTTGACCAGTGTTAGCTGCTCCGTCGTGGTGACTGGTTGTTGACTCACCAACCTCCTCCAGGCCAATTCCCTCTCAGTCTGCCTATTTAAGTCGCCGTCATCGTCGCAGGCAATTAAGGCCATTACAGAGGAGGTCTCGGATGCTCCGCGAGTGGGAGGCCACACTACGGAGAAGTCATTGCAGCCTGACCGTTTGTTACGACTATAAGTGTGTCTTTATAGCTTAAAAGTGCGTTTGCTGGAAGGGAACTGAACGCCAGGCCTCCCCCATTCGCTCTTCTATTTTGCATGCACCAGTGCCCTTTCTGGGTGAAGGCAACGGCGAAAAGTGGCTGAGATTATGTGAAGCCACCGGCTAACGTGTGCCACACGCTGACCCAACGACAGTTCAACTGTCGTAATCCGACGATGTCCATCGTTTGCTCCACAGAGCATGGTGGTGCAGGGACGGTGACTGGCGCGTGGATAGGAGACTTGCGGTGCAACTACCATTCTCTCTCTCTCTCTCTCTCTCTCTCTCTCTCTCTCTCTCGTTCTCTCTCTCCACTTACCCGCCTGTGCCCGGTATCAAGAAGACCGTGCCACCACACCTCCCACCCCCATATTCGGCATGGTAGCGCATCCCGAATAACGCCTGCCGCACCCTGATCTGGCCCCCACGTTGGTTCAGTGCAGCTACCACGCGGCATGTTTAGGGAGCCAGTATGCTTCGGTGGCTGCCAAGTTCCCTCTTCCTTTTCACATTCGCCAGTATCCTGTCCGGCCGATGAGAATGGGCTCGGTGGGCTGACACGGCGCGGACGGACGGCTGCGAAACTCCGCACACGTAGTGTGCCGCCCTTGCCAACATGTGTAAAGTGTATCGACGAGGAGTGTGTCCATCATGATGGATGGATGCGTGCTGAATGATTTTTCGGAGGCCTTTTTTCGCCTATGTTCATCAGACCGAATAGGCTCATGCGGTGGCTGAATTTGCGAGCGTAGGGTGAACAGGGAAAGTGGACGTGAGAGATGTTGACCGAGGCTTCTATCAGTGGCTCTCCTGCGCAGACTCACAGACCTCCAACCTACGCAATAGGCAGTTAAAGCAGCTTGATTACAGGGCGGAGACCTGCGAGCATTGCAGGGACGTTGTCGGTGAGTATTCTGTATTCTGACTGTGTTCCCGTTGCAATGAGCACGATGAGATCCAACCAGAACTAACCGGGACTAGAACGCCCTTGGGTACTCCTCCGCCTGAGCGTTTGCCCGATATGCGTTCATTCCCGTGTGTGTTCTCGTTCAACATCGGTTTGTCTACGAGCTCTTTTGCCCTGACAACCGATACTGATTGACCTGCATACGCAGGGACAGTAGCAAAAAGAAATTTATGGCTGTGTGCTGAGCTTCGGGACTTTCTCTGTTTTTTTATAGGCAGAACAACATGAACGGTAAAGACAAGGGAAACAGTAATGAACATTTCTGGATTATTAGTCGTCATCAGCCAACCATTCCCAACCCCCGGATACTTCGACTCAAACTCGCGACCTGTTAGTTAGAAGTCCAACGCTCTCACCGACTGGTTGTTTTATAATTCGGCATCCTGGGAAATGAAGGCGTGCTGATCGGCTACATCATTTTCTGCCACCAATAAAATTTCACGATTGCCTTGCTTGTTAACTCATAGGGGTTTGCACTTTTGCAGCCTTCTCACCGACGTGATTAGCGTTGCAGGAGCTGCAATAGACACAACAGGTGGCAACTACCTAGGAGTTGCATCTGTTTCAGCATCACATGTCTGTCGACACCGTTCCTATCCATGCCACCTAGTTTTTTTCTTGCACTTACTTTTGGTAGCGCAAGCTAGTTTGCGCGCGGTAAAGGAGAGCTGTCTCAGTAGAGGGCTAGAGGATGATTCTAACTGTAATGTCGTAGCCTGGCAAAAACCGGAGCACAAAGTGGATGGGCCATTGGGGATCAGAGTGAAACTCAGTGGAGCAACGATTTACAACTTTGCCAAATGGTTATACAGGCAACTGAAACAGAGATAGATCGCAATCTGGTTTCCAAGACTCCAGGCATGCCTTCAGAAGATTCAAAGCCTAAAAGTAAGTCCTGGTGAATGCATTCAACCGTTTGACACTGTAGCCCTGAAGAGCGTTTTCCCAGCTATTTATTTTACTCGCGAAGAGGCAATAGTAGGTACCCTCCCGCTTCTAGGCGTCAGTATCAAAAAAACTCGGTGATGGCGGCCTCGCATCGAGCCTCCACTGAAACGCCTCCAATCCCGACATCACACTTAACTAGGTAAGTAGCAACCTTGCCGTCTATAAAAGTGGCTGTATCTGAACGCTTTTCCAGCGGGTCTTTTCGTTACTGCAGCAGCGCTGATCTACCAAGGAAAAAACTCGCTTGCATCTATCGGTTATTCCGGTTCAACGGATACCCGGTCAGCTTTGTGAAGAACTGTCTCAGGCAACCACAAAGCTCTGGCTCTTACAGTGCTGCGGAAATTCGACTCCCTAAATACAGGCTAATTCCGAAGCGACTGGTTTAGCATCTCCATTGCCCACAGGTCGACGTCCTCCCTGCGTGCCTAGCACTATCCGCGAGTAAAAGACCCCAGATCGGAAGAGCAGCAAGCTACTGTCAGTTACTGAATTCCATGTGCCAACTGCTTTTGCGCTGAAGTTGGCCGTAGAGGCCAACGACTTGGGGATCGCATTCACGGTCACAAACGATCCATCCGCCGACGGGAACACTGGTCTCTCGTGTTTACGCATGACCTTCAGTGTGACCATGGCGTCGATTGGGACGGAACTGAAGTGGTAGCACCGAAAAGGTTCTAATATTCCTCGAAGCTTGGCAGTCTAGCACGACCAGTAGCATCAACCAACATGTCAACCTGAACGCTGGTTACGAAGGCGTTTGCGTGCAGGACTGACAGACTTGCGTCGACGACCTAAAAACAGATGTTGATTCAGGCTGGGCTATGTAGACTCTCACCAGCGCGCCCCCTTCCGCTGCCAGAAGCCTCCAACCGGCGCACTGACCCCTACCGCATCGACGACCGCTAATCCAGCTATCCGCTGCCCGACTGAACCGCCCCCCCTCTTCCCCTCCAACGCAGGGAGTCGTGGCAGTTCTTCCTTCCTCCTTCACCCTCCGCCCATCGGCCTCGCCCCATAAACTACCGTAATGATAAGCCCACCCCTCCTTTAAACAAACCAGCTAATTGTCTCTCCTGTCGCATTCCCCTCCCGCTGGGCTTCTGGTTTGGAGGAGCCGCAGCGAACCTCGACATTCTGGGTGAGTTTTAGTAGCAGTTTCCGAAGGCATTAAAATGGAGGCTGCTCTGAGACAAAAGAAAGGGAAGTTAACTCACCAAAGTCGGAGGACGTGACAGAACCGAAAGGATTGAATTCCCCACTATGGTAAAGGCCACTCAGCTAAAAGAGAATAAAACATAGACAAGTAATTGCGGGGTAGACCAAGGTCGGACAGCGCGACTTTTCGGAGTAAAGATGATCATGCAAAATAAAAACTTCCGGTGCTTCCGCAGGCGCTCGGTTTCACAAGTAGGTAGTCAGGTATTACAAAACAGTAATACCCCTTAAGGTGCGCGAATGAGAAATGCTCTGCTTACTCACTCCTAAAAAGATCACAAGCCGAAGACGGTATTATTTTATGGCTGACACTGTTTATCATCAAGTGAGCCCTAGGTCGCTATCTGGCGCAATCCTTTCAGTCCAGATATGCCATGTTTCAAACAAGCCGTCCGATGTTGCTGTTGGGCCACGGGTCAGGAGACTTAATCGTGGCCTGACTTGGCGAAAGAAACGTTCAGGGTCCACATCTGGACTATAATCTAGCGTCCGGGTGATTTCCTGCCAGCGAACTGCGACGACTGTAACTACCGCGGAGGTGATCAGGGCATAACTTTATGCAGGCAGTGGCAAGGGTGGAGTCTGGCGCGGTTCGGGTCAACCGTGGCAGCAGCAGCAGCTAGTAGCAGCAGTAGCAGCAGTAGCAGCAGTAGCAGCTAGCAGCAGTAGCAGTAGCATTAGCAGCAGCAGCATTAGCAGTAGCAGCTAGAAGACAGCAGAAGAAAGCACAGCAGTAGCAGCAGTAGCAGCAGTAGCAGCGAGCAGCAGTAGCAGCAGTAGCAGTAGCAGTAGTAGCAGCAGCAGTAGTAGTAGCAGTAGTAGTAGTAGTAGTAGTAGTAGTAGTAGTACCAGTAGTAGTAGTAGTAGTAGAAGTAGTAGTAGTAGTAGTAGTAGTAGTAGTAGTAGTAGCAGTAGTAGTAGTTGTAGTAGTAGTAGTAGTAGTAGTAGTAGTAGTAGTAGTAGTAGTAGTAGTATTAGTTGTAGTAGTAGTAGTAGTAGTAGTAGTAGTAGTAGTAGTAGTAGTAGGAGTAATAGTAGTAGTCATCGACCAACCTATGAACAAGTAAGCTTATGAAATATTATAATTCCTGTGACGTCCCTATCGACTCAATGAAGCGAAAATCTGCTTGCCTTGGTCAAACACATCTAAGACAATGTACAAACGTAAGAAAAACTACAAATTCTTTTGAAACGGTGTTGGAATATACACTTTCATGTTAGGCTGCTCGATGATGGCCATATTTTACGTTGTGCTTAATCTACAGGAATATGTATGTAAAAAACTCAGAAAAGGACTATTTTCAAAAGTAATTTGGCTTTTTTGCTATATTCATTCGTCTAATTGCATAGATAGACATCCTATACATTTATAACTTCAGTTTACTCAACTAGGTAAATTTTTCAAATTTTCCTAATCCGTACCTATTCTAAAAAAATTAGCATTTCTTGACAGTTTTATGTTAATTTGTAAACCACAAAAAGCCATATATTTCCTAATGATCGGTTCTTTATTCATGTAAAATTTTGGTGGACGTAGTGTGCGCTGATTTCGCGAAACGTGCCGTAACTCATGAAATCCATCAGATTTAATGAGTTAGGACACCTACTATATATATATATATATATATATATATATATATATATATATATATATATATATATATATATATGGGAAAGACGTTATACCGTACTCCCGACATAGGTACTAGCTAAAAGCCCAGACACGTGTTTTGCCGATGTTTCTGTTGCTGCGTGACACAGCAACGAGGGGTTCGGCTCCTCAGTGGGTCCCCCAGCGTTCTCTATGCGGTTTCTGGTATATGGACTCCAGATAATAATCGGGTAAATAATTTCTGAAATTATTAAGTGCAGGACATGGAGTCAGGTGATTCGGACATGACTTTTAGGGTCAGACCCGAAAATTTCTATGAACATTTGTGTCGAAGACAATCAACCACTGTGGAATAACCACGTAATAATAATAATAATAATTTCAGAAATTATTTCCCCGATTATTCTCTGGAGTCCATATACCAGAAACCGCATATATATATATATATATATATATATATATATATATATATATATATATATATATATATAATGGTAGTTGGGCGCTCACCGATCGGTTACAGGACTCACTCGTCCCACTGTGCATTGGGGCTCACTCTACAGCCCCGCCAGCAGCCGCAGAGCGGCTAGTGATATAGGCAGAATGATATTACCGACAAAAACAAGGGAGAATGGAATGGCCATTTCTGGCAGAGGCACGTCTGATTTCCTTACACGGAAAGCATACAGCTTGTAGACTGAAAACCTTGAACGCAAATAGAAAGGCTCAGAAATATTAGGAATCGGAAGGATTTTTCAAAAACCACTGAACATGCAATTCACAGAAGACGTGATTCACTAGCAAATGCGTGCAAGAAAGAATATATTTTGCTCGAGTTTTAGAAAAAAAATATGTTTTAATTTATAAGGGTTTGGAAACTCGATATGCATAATGCGTACTACTTAATTATTCACTGTTGTATCGAGTGAGGTTGGTGCAAGATGTGCATTCAAAAGCCGACAGCCTGGTGTGTCAGAAATATTACGGCAAACCTACTCAAAACCATGGTCAAGAATTTCGGTTAGCATCTCATGAGATCCATCACTGACTGTATTAGCATACTGCGAAATACCATGCCTCGCACAATCTATCACCTCCAGGAACCTACCCATCTTGATCTGCTCTTCTGGCTGCCCTCCCGCGTAGTCTCGTGAAGGTGGGAGGTCTTGCGCAGGATCGACTTCTCAGCAAAGGCCAGACGGGTGGAGAGGAGTTTCTTTGCTTTGGGCAGACTTAGGGGGTTCACAACATCAGGACACCAGCTGGGGATCTCCTCCGGGGAGATTGAGGTACCGAAGGGGAAGCCGGTGGCGGACTCCTCGGAATGGCGCCGAGGTCGGTCCTGTGCAAGAACATGGAACTAAGTGTAAACAGGCAACGATGGTGCTGAGGGCCGGTGGTGGAGGGGGAGGAGGTTGAGTGTGCAAAATCCGGTGGATTCTACACCAATCCGAATGGGCACGAAGGCCTTAAACGTTATGCAGTCAACGGTAAAATGCAAAACTAAGACAGCATTGAAATTTGAGAGCTGTTAAAAGTCTGACTGAGCCCATAGCCGACAGAAGGATAAGGAGTACTCGAATGGCTCTCAAACGGGATACGTGAACACGAACACGCCGCCCAAGTAATACAGGTGATTATGTGGATGATTCCAGGAAGGGCAACTATTTCCTTCACATTTGCCCAAACACAAGCCTAAACAGTAGCCGTAATGGTAAACCTAACATCACCCTAAAACCTAACTCTACATTTTTCCATTCATTCAAGGGCAATTCTTCATGATGTCAATAATTGCCGTCTTCGGCCATTCGTTTGTGATCTTCCGGTGTTATGTAGTTTGTGTGTCCAATCTTACTCACAGTGAATGGAGGACATTTTGCTGAAAAAATGGAGTTACACTCTCTCTCTCTCTCGGAGCTTGTAGCAGGTTTTTTGTGCTCACAAGACCGCAAAAGCACGCGTAAGCTCGCCAACTGGTCTTCTGAATCCTTTGAAGGGAATTTTCACAAATTTAGCCCTAACTGTAAACTTAGTCCTATGTTGCCTGGAATATTGGCTCCAAGACATCTGTACGACAAGCGGTTACTGTCCTCATTTCCTGTTTAGAGGGCAATAGAAGTCATCCTTACCCACAGGATAAAGTGCGAAATGATAGTGTAAATCAAACCGACACTTTTGAGCAGGCTAGTGGTTAAAAAGTTGGCAAAAACATACGAAAATGTTTGGGTTAAGAGTACATCATTTAGGAGCCTGGGCATTCGAGCCTTTCCATCAACACGTGGAAATTAATAAGAAAGAGCAACACAGTGTAGGTTGAGAATTCGAAAATATCCATCTTGTTAACAGCCACCAATCACGTAACGGGACTGTGGCTGTCAACCTGATTTCAATATCTCGGTGACCGAGTCATCAGTCTCGCCAGACACATTGAAAGTGCTTCTTTCCCACATCACCATTCCGGCCAAAGGCAGTAGATACCACACAACTCACGAATCCGACAGAAGGTATCTACCTGCTCCAATTCGCTCCATCGATAAGGCCCCACTCCACTAAACAGATGCGCCAAACTAGCTCATACATGGCAAGTTCTACGCAGTCGGAATGGATAGCTGATAGTCAATCCGTAAGTTTTGTTTTATTGTCCGGCAGGTTAGGCTTTAGAGGCGACCCACATCGCGACCGCTACAATACGCGTTTGAAGTACCGGGGCCAGTCAACGTTGTACTGCAAGCTGCGATCAAGTAGACGAGAGTGTAAAAATAGCATGCTATATGATCGATTACATGATTCACTCGTCCCATCGTGACTTGGGGTTCACTCTCGAGTCCCGCAAGCAGCCACACGGCGGCTAATCGTATGGGCAGAAAAAAATAACCGACAAAGACAAGGGAGACTGGAATGAAAATTTCTGGTTTATTAGCCGTTACCAGCCAGCCATACCTAACCTCTGGTGATGTGGCATCCGAGACTCGAACTCGCGACCTTATTGGGTAGAAGTCCATCGCTTTACCCTTATCTTTGTCGGTCATGCTATTCTGCCTATTCCAGGAAGTGCAAATATTTCCGATATAACCCTAATCCAAACGTAAACCCTACTCTTTATATTAACCCCAGTTATAACCATAAACAACTCCTAACCTAACGAGCAGTACTTACAGAGACATAGGGGAAAATGGCCATTTCTGGCTTATTAATCGTCATCAGCCATCCAAACCAACCCCAAGCAGTGCACCTGTCGAGAATTGATGGGCTAGACGGTTAGACTTCTAATCAAAGGGTCGTGGGTTCGAACTTAGAGTGGTGCACCACCTGGGTTGGGTATGACTGGCTGATGACGGTTATCGAGTCAGAAATGGCCATTCCAGTTGCCCCTGTCTTTGCCGGCAATTATCATCGGTCTATAGTACTAGCCGCTGTGTGTGCGGCTGCTGGCGGCGCTCTAGAGCGAGCCCCAAGACAGAACGGGGCGAGTGAGTCCCGTAACCGATCCGTGAGCGTCCTCCACCATTGAACCCTAACCTCCCAGGAGATAAGCGCATGGCCAACGGACTAGGAGTTTTCGGGGGATCCAAGCCCCGAGTATTGAAAAAAATTATTCGGGGAGGTGGGTTTGAGAAGTCTTTATCGTCAGTTGGCGTGAACTGAGGCACCTGAACTAAAAGCATCCTGTTTGCGTGCATGAGACCAGGTATGGTAGGAACTACTTATATGGCCTCGTAAACAGGACACGGGAATAGAAATGCCTCGTGTTCTAACCCTACACTGTAACTTGCTTATGACAGCAACTAGTCCTAGCACAAACTTAAATCGTAGCCTAATCTTAGGCCTAATCGTGAGTTAACGCTAACTCTAACCACGATACGATCGCTAGAACAAGAGTTTTCTTGACCTGACGTTTCGAATTCGCACTGGAATTAATCCTCAGATCGGCGCAAATCAGTCTCAGGTGAATATTCCCGATCGCAGATGACAGGGTCAGCCTGTGGCGCGGAGAACATTGATATTCGGCACAGAGTGAAATTTAAGGAGGTGATGAAACGATACGGCATCGAACTAAATGGGGCAATATTTGACCTAACAAAGTGATTAACCTAATCGGAAAGAGTGCAGGCAAAGTTCGGCACATTCATTCACCGCATGGGCCTGCAGAGATTGAGTTTTAGGTGAAGGGGGAGAGGGAGGTGGGAGGTGCTGCACACAAAAAGGGGTTCACAAAGTCCAACAGCCGTGTTTGTCTAACAGGCTAGTGGTCTGCAGTCCTCTGCACAGCACTGCGATTCTGGGGCAGGTGCCACAGCTGACACACAGTTGACGAATTTTCGAAGAGCATTCATCGCACAGGCTGGCTACCGGGTCTTGAATCTCTAAAGGCAGGCAGAAGCAGTAGGAGATTATTAAACAAAACTGCCCAAAACTTTCGGAGGAGTTGGCCTGGAAAACTGCTCAAAGTACAACCGACCCAGAACAGTGACGCAAGGATCTATTTAAGCAGCTGAACTTTTAGCATTTGCGGCGTCGGGCATGGCAATCGAATCATAGGTACGGGGCTTAAAACAGCCCCATGCATGACTAGAGGGTACATTACAACGCCCGTTTTGTCATAAGATAATGACAGGTTGTACACGGGCAGACACGGAAACCCAGTAATTAGGTCTACGATAAAGCGACCTGCGCTAGGAGCGACAAAAGACGCAGACGCCTGACTTCGAACAGTAATGACTGGGGCGCGAGGCGGCGGGAGGGTTACCGACAAAGACAAGGGAGATTGGAAGGGCCCGTAACCTGATCGGTGAGCGCTTCAACTGCGATAATTAATACCCCCGATTGCAACTGACTGGACAACGGTCCCGTGGCTCCATAGGAGAACGTTAGGCTCAACCATGAAAGACCTAGGGTTCGATTACCAAGGTATTTAAAACCTGGGTTTAGATGTGGCTGGCTGGCTGATGATGGCTTAAAAGCCAGAAATGGCCATCCCGGCCTCCTCTGTCTCGGTCGGTAATGTCCTTTGTGTGGACTGTACAGTAAGCCCCAAGGGATGACGGAAAGATTAGATACCGTACCCCGATCGCGGAGCGCCCTTAAGTGACAATGCCTAGACTGGACATAATGTACCTTCGTATTAAGAGCTGTTTTCTTTTAAGGAAGGCCCTTGACGCAGTCCTAACTCCCTAGAGGCCCGCCGTCATGCAACACCCGGTAGCAGGACCGCACTACCTCCTCCTCCTCCACGCCCGCCTATCACGGATACCTTGGCGTGCCAGCGAAACAAGGTTGCAGTGGGCATTTGTCCTGACTCGCCTATATACTCTCATTCCGTGGCTATTGGCTGCCGGAAGCGCGTTCAGCAGTCAGCAGTATCGTGATTCTGCACTGAATATTGCCTTCCCACTGGTTGAAGTATTTCACCTCCTCTCTGGGATCGCATGAGGCAACCACGACTTTGGCTTCCAGGACAGCCCCTCCCGGCGGGAAAATCCCTACACTACTAGATTGCTCACTTGTCCCTCTTTCAAGTGAGCTTGAAACCCCATCGCCGCATCAAAATCACCCCCTGACGAGAGGACGGTACCATCTGACCTACTGCCTGGGTTGACATAATAGGTCGGCCGACGCAAGCGACAATCTGCATCGCTTGGCCACGCAGTAGGCATAGCATTAATCGCACACCATCCTCTCCCACCCACCTCGCTCCAATTACAAGGTCAATACGGTCGGAGGTGGACGTAGGGGGTTCAGTAGCTAACAACGCTAAACACCCCCCTCTTCGCGTGCTATACACACGACGTGACCTTCAGCAAATATACCAAGTTACAAAAAGGGCGACCCAGACCTCGTCTCAGTGAGAACGTCGCCTACGGGTCACCAAACAGGAGTCATTGCGACCTCAATCTCAGCCCTTGAGTCACTCCAAATTACTCAGTATGAGAACCAAAGTATCCCACTGGTTGGCAATCTCGAAAACCAGGACGCCTAGTGAGTAATGCGTTGATTTGCCGTGGGCGGATTCCCGATGTCCAACTCACTTTCTCTTCTCTCTCTATCATGCAATAGTCGATTTTCTGAGTTGTCCAGTCAATTAATGATGGGATTGACAAAGGTAAACAATCTGTCTACGTGTGCCACACATGGCCTGACCTCCACTAACTGTTCCAGGTTAAAATAAAGGTGAGTCGGATCTCACATACTGAGACGGACTAACTTGCACATACGCACATAAACACAAGTCCGTACAGACATATGAGGCCCCCATGCCTCCATACGCGCGGGCTAAGACAAAAGACTCTAACTCGCTCCTCCAGACCTAGTATACAACTCAAACGCATTCCCCCCCCCCCCCAAGGCAGCCATTATCCGGCGGGTGACGGCCTAACCGAGTTTGTGGAGGGCTCGGTTGCGCGTGCTGCGGTTTGACTTGCAGGGCGTAGTGACGTCAGCTAGGAACAATACATCAGTTCGACCGTCGTGTTCGGCGATATCCACCGCGTGCTGTGCAGGGACGATGACTCACGCTGGATTTTAGTAATAGATTTGCGCTGCATCTACCTCACTCTCTGTTCCACTGCCCTACCTGGACCCGGTGTCAAGAAGACCGAAGATGAGAGAGGGCGCAGGCCCACGCACTGTGGTCCAACACCAAACAACAACCCGAAAACACAAGAGAGGGGCGGCTCGGATGCCAACTGAGTGGGAGTGCCAGACAAGAAACAATAGCCTCCTGCGAGAAGTGCTTTGAAGCAGCAGGTTGCTCAAACGACCCGATGGCTATGGGCTTTCGGAAAAAACCAGCACCTCAAACTGGAAAGTGACCGGAAGTAGATGCTGCCGCCTTCTCTGCGGCGAATTGTCAATTGTCAGTGGCGGAACACTTGTGTAAAACTAATTCCAGGGCGGCTGAACCGGTAAAACTTCCTCTTGGCGTGCCGCCAGACGACCGGTTTCGTCCAACTAGGTTTCACACAAAAACGCGTACTGGCCGTCCTCAACTGGGCTGTAGGAGGGCTCACCAGCGTGTGGTAACTGCGCTCAGCAAGGCATCCGGGAGCCCCAGACGGGAACTGGGCAAAATATGTTAGGTGGCAGTTGGTATGTTAGGGCACACGCGAGGGGAAGGCGTTACAGGCGGCGGTTGAGGAGGGACAGGGGCGGGGAGTTAGGGGTGTGCGGGAGGAATGAAGGGAGGGAGGGAGGGCGAAAACGCCCTGGACGGAGTCTCATTCACCTGACTCTGGGAAAAGAAGCGGAGGCGACCAAAGGATGCCGTGTGGACGGGACGGTGGGCCGACGGCAGAAGGTGAGGTGGCGGTGTTGCTGTTGGAGAAACGCGAAAGGCTTGCCGCTACCGGTGCCGGCGATACAGGTTTCACAAATTCTCGAATGCCATTGCCGCCGCCGCGCTGCCGCCGCCGTCGCGGTGGTGGCGGCAAGGTCCCCTCCGGCATTGACTCCAGGGTCGGTCCCTGACTGCCCACTGCAACTGCTGGTGTCGGTGGTCTGACAGGAGCTCCGGCAGCTGGACAGCTCCGGCTGGAAGTAATCATTAGGATTTATTGGCAGCGGGGCGAGGGATGCAGCACAGGATATAGCAGCCTAACGCTCGAACCCAACATACTGCGGTGCGGACGCTGTTATAAGACCAGGTTTAGAGCCCCGACCCAATCGGTTGTCACGTCTGTGTGGGAAGCACCACACCCATTAAGAAAGGTGTGGAAGCGGGGTGGGAGGGAGGAAATCCAGTTAAATAACACTACTTCGAAGTAGCCACGAGGACAGCTTTCGGCGTAGCGTTCATCGACCTATTCGGATCGCTAACGGGCATCTCTGGCTCTTGGAATTCCGGTCGACGGGACAATCAGGACAGAGGGGCAGTACTCTCTGACTTCTTTTAGGTCAGTTAAAATCGAGCGAAAAAATTCGACTGCTTGTCCCTGTCTGCCCCCTCCCCGACCCAGCCCCTTTTAAGAAAGAGTGTGCCCGCAATTATAGCCACAATCGACGAGGCCTCAAAATTCCCCGTCTTCTGTGGGCAATTAGGCACCTTGGATGTAGAAGCTCACCATCAAAGAACCTGCTACTGAGTTCGAGCTAGCAGGCGTGAAAGAAGAGGAGTTCCTGGCGGCGGTGGCGGTGAGAGGCTGGATGCATCGTTCGGCGGGCGCTATAGCGAACGCTGTTCACGTCAGTTTCAAGAATAAGTAGCAGCACCGTCGAACTCAGAATGTGTTGGGGAACAAAACGATGCCAAAGCATCTCCACTTAGCCACTGAGCTGCCGCGAGATCGGCTGTAGAGGCTGCAGTGTCATCTGAGCCCGCATTAGTACGAGGTTCCCGTCGCTTCCCGTCGCCCTGAATGTCCATATCCCCACAGCGTTCGATTCCCATCTGTCATAGAACTCGCTGTGTCGGACGTTGAAATCTAACGGGAGTTCCCTTTAAGACTACTTTGCCATGTGATCTTCACTACTAGTTAACTACATCTTACTATATCAATCGCCTCCTGTTGCTGCTGCTACTACTACTACTACTACTACTACTACAACCACTACTACTACTACTACTACTACTACTACTACTACTACTACTACTACTACTACTACTACTACTACTACGACTACTACTAGTCAACGGCAAAAACAGAGAAAAATAAAGCCCCCAATGAGAACAGCCTTCTGCCGGAACTCTAAGAATTCTGTTCTACGGTATTATGTGACGGGCTGGACAACTTTTGGAACAAAAGGGTTGAATTTGGACACTTTCCAAAGGCCGGAGCGACCTTGTCGTTAAGCCAATAACTGAAAACACCACAGATTACTGCATAAGATCTACAGGGACATCAGTTTTCTTGACACTACGGCAGGTCTCCTCAGTTGCTTCAGCCTCTACTGGATGATCAATGCGCCGGCATGTGCTGATCAGTATTTCCGCCCTCTTTGAGTGCTCCAACATCACCACCCGCTGTGAGAATGTGCTCCCTGGGTCTGATGCTGTTCATTAGTATTTCCTGTGGCCATGGATACGTGAGTTCCTTCTTAGGATTCCCGGGCGTCTTTACCGAAGATTTCCACTGTGTGCACTGCAGCGTAGAAGGCGCAGGGAAGGTAAGTTGTGCGCAAATTTTTCACTTAATTATATTATATTATTATATTATACCGCACTGGCTCCTTCCTCACCTGCCCGTGCCCTTTGTCAAGACAGAGTACAGAAGACGAGGGTTGAGATCGGGTGCAGAGGTTTATAACACTAGACGGTCCGTCTATGCGTGCCACGGACGACCTGGGCCCTGCAGAACGCACATGGTTATCACACAACGGAGCTTTTACCCTGAGACAGGCCTTTCCCAGAGACATTCACACTCTTATGTGATTCAACCTGAATTTTATACGTTGGGCACAACGGAGGCAGTGTAGGATAGGGACACCGCGAAACCCGGATCCACACGTGCGGCCTGCCTTCAGCAAGTGCAACCTTGCACGCAGGCCACAAACCGCCTCATTTAATCGCAGTCCGATTACCATATCAACACCAACGGTTTTCTATGCCAATGGCAAAAGCAACAGTGAGGGTGAGTCACAGAGCAGCAAATTTCTGTCATGACACCAGGCACGGGCGGGTGAGAGGAGAGAGAGAGAGAGAGAGAGAGAGAGAGAGAGAGAGAGAGAGCAGCAGTAGACGTAACGCAAGTTTAGTATCACGTAAAACTAACTGACGCGCAAGCCGCCACAGTTGCTTTCAGCCTGCTGAAGAGGCGTTGGACATTGTCGGAATCGACGGTCGAACTGTCGCGTGTGCGCAAGTCACCGTCTCCGCGCAATCACCATGCTGTGAGGCACACGTTGGACGTCGTCGAAATCGGCGGTCAAACTGTCGTGTGTTTGTGTGTGCGTGTGTCGGACTACATGGTCAATGCATGGGGGACACGGCAGGCGTTATTCGGGATGTGCTCCTATAAAAAATGCCGCACACTGAGGGGGCTGTGGTGGCACGCATAGGTGCAGGTTCACGCCGCGCCAACCACATGGGCCCGATCCCGTCTCTGGACTCTCTCTTGACATCGGGTGCAAGTGAGTGAAGGAAGAGATAGATAGAGAGAGAGTGCAGTAGATGCAGTGCAAGTATACTCTCACTGAAAACGAATTCCCACGTAAGTCAACGTTCCTGCGCCACTCTACTGTGGGGCCCCTGGTGGATCTAGTCGAAACCGACGGTTGAAGGGTCGTGTGTGCGTGTCGAAGGGGTCGATTACAGCGTCTGCCCTCGAATTCAGGTCCTCCACAAAGACATCCCCAGACAACCGCCATCCGGTGACCGAAAGTGGGACCGAGTTTTTTGTTTTGTGCATGATGCTGACAATATTGATGATTTACCGGGCAGGTTATTTTCATCCATCTGCTCGTTGCTATCAGCATAAACGAACTGGAGTATTTCCTCATAAGTCCTATGAAACTTCAAAGAAAAGATGATTTTCGAGTACACTACAGTTCAACCTACAACGCTGGCTTAAGGAGATAAAAAAGATATTAAAACCTACCAGCGTTTTGTAGGCCGCTGAGGTGACAGCAAGTAATGCCAGCCGCTATGCGTGGCTGCTGGCGGTAGTCGAGAGTAAGCTCAGAGGCAGAACGGGACTAGTGCGTCCTGTATCCGACGGATGAGCGTTCATCCACCAATGTTAATATTCACGATCGAAATCGTCAAGACAACAAGCTTGTGGCGCAGTGGGTTAGAACGTTTGACCCCACAAGCAATAGGTTTCGGTTTTCGAGTTTCCCATGCCGCTACACCTGGGTTTGGGCATGGCTGACTGATGACGGCTAATAGGCCAGAAACTGCCATTCCAGTCTCCCTCGTCCTTGTCAGCAATGTCTTTCTGCATATACCACTAGCCGTTCTGCGGCTGCTGGCTGGGTTCTAGAGTGAACCTCAAGGCACAACGGGACTAGCGAGTCCCATAGCCGATCTTAGAGCGCCAGTCTACCATCGTTAATAATCCCGATCGAAACCGACAAGACAACGAGCTCGTGGCGCAGTGGGTTAGAGAGTTGAACTTCTAAGCATCAAATCGCGATTTCGAGCCTCGGGTACCGCAAAACCTGGGGTTGTACTTTGGTTCCGAGAGAGTATGGTTCCAATCCGCGCAAAAATGCAGAGCGAATGCAGAGGTTGCGAGCTGACGATATGCATGTCAGAACTATATGAATCTTTTGAATCCGTACCAGGCTTTAGCGGCGCTCACTGATCTGATTCCGTTGTAGGACATACATCAGTCCCTCCGTCTTGTCGTGGCATCGAGACTGAGGGGGTTAGAGGGGGTCGTATAGCGACGAGAAAGTATTAAGCCAACGAGCTCGTGGCTCACTGGCTAGAGCATTGGACTTCTAAGCAACAGGCCTCAGTTTCAATTTTTAGGTACTGTAATGCCTGTTATTGGGTGTGGCCAGCTGATTGTGGCTAATAAGCCAGAAATTGTCATTCCAGTCTCTTCTTATGACTGCGGATCTCACGACTGGGAGTAAACGATCTCCTCCAAAAGGCTTTTTCGAGTTAGGCACATAAGCACACACTGGTAGCACGGAAAAAACTACCCCGACCAAATGCCTGTCCCTGTTCCGAGCTCAGGAAACCCTTTTTGCCTAACTAATCTCAGTTAATTTCGTTTTTTATTGCTTTGTGTAATGGTATGCTAATGCTATTCAGAAATGCATCCTATGTAGAGCAATAACTCAGGAGTGCAGCCAGTTTTCACAAATATCAAAAAGCGCGATAGGTTTCGCGCAATAGCAGGGTGCTTCGGCGGAAATGGCGGATGAAGGCTCTTGATGAGTGCTTACTATCCGTGCACTTCAAATGGGCCACGCGGTACATGCGTTGGACCAACGCCGGGGGGGCGGCGGCAGATCCGGGCACCACAGTGCAGTGTGTGCGAGAGGTGCACAATTCAGCGTGAAGACGCTTACTTTCGAGGCAAGATAGGAACTCTGGTGAGTGCGACCGCACCGTCATCACAGCGTCGGTCAAACTGTCGTTTGTAATCTCAAGTAGCGCTGACCTCCGGCGGCGACTTCAAGCGGTCGAGCGCCCTATCTGTCTCTGGCCCAGTAACCTCGCCACACTGATTCACCAGGTGTGCTGTCTGCGCTGTCTGAGTACAGCCACCAAAGCCCACGACAAAATTGCAGCCATCAAGACCTGGGAGCACCGTGATAGCCAGCGAAATAATACGACAGTTCGAACATTGCGAACGGGATGGGTTCAGCACCGGTACTTTGCGCCTGAATGAGTTTATAGCGATAGAAGACTTGCACAGCATCTATCGCACCATCTACTCCTCATGCGCCTGGATCCGATTTGTAAAAACTATGTCAGAATGACTGGAGGCAGACGTGGACATACAATAGATTCCCTGTCTCATGAAGTGTCAACTGAAATCCTGAAATTTGTTTTTGATTCAAACAAATTACTTATGTGGGGTTGTCGCATTCATTATCCTACTTAAGTAGTATGCCATTATCGCACTGATTCTTAATGCTCTTAATAATTAAAGTATATTTGATTGAAAACGCGCACACAAATATTATTTCTTTTACTCATTCGATGGCAGATTACGTTCTCTTTAAACTTCATAGTCAAAGAAATGGTATCTTTCGGTTTTTAAAAATTTTCTAAATAACTGAATAATCATGAACCCTACTGGCCGTTACATTTTAATTCACGGTTTCCAAACTGCATGCTATATACATTCTGTATAAGGAAAATTATAAGCTTCTCTACGCTCTGAAGAGGTGGCATAAAAGGTTGTAATAGATTTGGATCGTTTAGGCAAAGCTAATAAATTGGCGGCTACGACGTATTATGGATGTAAAATATATTTGAATTAATAATAGAATCGAAAATCAGTGAAAAAAGTCATACTACTTAAGTAGCCATTTTTTGCAGAGTATACTTTAGGTAGGCGGTCAGAAAGAAGCTCTTTCAAAAGCCGGCATCCTACCGTGACAGAAGTATCTTGTGATTCGGCTGAACGATAAGCAATAACACAACCCTACTTAAGCAATTTGTTTGAATCGAAAACACATTTGAGAATTTCTGTTGACATTTCATGAGATATGGCAAGGGTAAACGGCTCTTCTACGCGTGCTGTACACAACCTGGCGTGTACCAAGTTGTCAGGAGGGACAGCGCAAATCTCACATGAGTGATACTACAATAAAGGTTACATTAGTAAGAAGCCATTACGATCTGACTCCCTCCCCCCCCCCGCCGCCTCAACAATAATAACTTGGAAGAGGCGGACCTGTCATTGCGACAACGCTCCTCCGCAGAGTGGAGACCAGTCCCAATCGAAACCACCCTCCCCCACCACCACCACCCTCCACCAACCTCCACCACCACCACCATCCTCCCCCCCCTCCCCCCTCAACAATAAACTTGGAAGAGGCGGACCTGTCATTGCGACAACGCTCCTCCGCAGAGCGACCAGTTGCAGGCGGAGAACCTCACCCACTAGCACTTAAGCTGTATGCGAAGGTTGCAGAGTGTGACCTGGCAGGACGGATTGCGAAAACCTAGACCCTCGAGTCAACAGATGCGACTTCGATGGGACAGCCGTGTTGTGAGGAGGAAGAGGAGTCATGCAGGGCTCACCAACGTCTGGGAACGTCGCTACGTCTGCTCTCTTAGGCTCGATGGACAAAAACGAAGCTACCGATAATTTCACTCACGCATGTCCAGCTCGACCGGAAAACCTTGTGTAGGACAGACAGGCCTGGCGAGCGACCGCTGAAACGGTGTCACTTAACTCCAAAACCAGTCGAATAGCAGAGACCAAGGCGGAGAACGAAGCACGCAAGAACCGAATACCACTGACCAACACAACCAACGTCCAACAACACCTGTACCCATTTGCTTTCTCATGCACAAGTTTATTTAAGTAGGATTGTCCTATTAATCATCGTGCAGAATAGGCCCCATATATTACAAAAAATATACTCTGTAAAAGTGCCTACTTAAGTGGTACTATTCTTTCCGGTGATTTCTAATGCTCTTATAAATCCAAATATATCTAACGAAAAATATGCATAAATGTATTCGTTATTGTACTCATTTTGTAGCAATGTACTTCTTTATATTGCATACTAGAAGAAAGGCTATCATTTGATTTTATAAACTTTTTTGCCATTTCCCGAATAATTTTGAACACAACCTGCTATCACAGATGTATATTTTTTTCTTGTAAGAGAAAGCCTTAATTTCTATGCGCTATTAAAGGGCTCACAAAATTTGACAGTGGGTGTGGAACATGTTGTAGGCTTTAATAAACAGCATTAATAAATAGGTAGATACGATACTTTCTGAATGTACATTCCATGGCCTTAAGAAATCTCATAATTGCAGAACATTTCGAGACTAGACACTATCCTGTCTTCAAGTAGAAAATTTAAAGAAGTAAGCTTCTACGAAATGCGTACAAGAAAGGAAAATTGTGAGAATTTTTTCTCTAAAATACGTGAATTTATAAGGAAGTCAAAATTCAATCAGAAAAATGCATACTACATAAGTAATCTTCTTTTATAGAGTAATTTTGAAAGGGGCCTGAAGGGGGCTCATTCAAAAGACGGCTTCCTGACGCGAGTGAACGGTCATGGAATTATGCTGCAAGGTGAGCAATAATACGCGCCTATGTATGTAAGCCTTTATAATCGACAACACATTTTAGAATTTCGGTTACCATTTCCGCGATAACACATCTACTGGCACCTCCTGCACAACACAACACCGCTACAGGGGGCAGGGGTAACAGCGAGCCGACTGGATACAACGCCCACTCGGCTGCATTGAGAGGGCGCATCGGCCTGGTGGGTGACCTGCGAACCCAAGGCGACAGCACTCGAGACCCGTCACAACCGCCTTCCCAGCCCACACTGTGTACCCACCACTCGGATACGCTCTGGACAGGCGTGAAATGTAAACCTGAAAGCTCGCCAACGTCGCTACTGCCAAACGGACTACCATGTGGACTAGTGCCTCTGACACAAGACAGATGGAGACTGGCGTCACGACAGTCACCGCGCCCAATCGGTCGGCCCAAACAGGTAACTGTCGTGTAGGAAAGAGAGAGAGAGAGAGAGAGGCAGCCTTCCTCGAGAAAATTCAATACAGAAAATGCACGACTTTGAAGGGTGTCGACTGACGGCATAACCCCCTCCTCCGATAGAACGAAGATTAGATCGGATTGGTTTTCACCTACCACCTCCTCCACCCCCCACTCCTTTGTGGCCAGCGCTAGGCGGTGACTTCACGCCACTGTTTAACCACATAAACCATAATGACAGCACAGGTGTTCTGGTCAAAAGCGTGCTTCACCGATCTCCTGCTGCTGCGCGACGCAGCTGCGAGGAGTTCGGCTCATCAGTGTGCTCATCCGTGCTTTTCGGGTTTTCAGTTATTTCGCAGAAGCTGATGTCCTTCGACTCCAATAGCTAAATCAAATTTCGGATCGAGCCTCAAAAGTTGCTTTCAGAAGGATTTACTTCAAGTTCGCGCATTGATTTCCTTGGAACTTAAACCAGCCTTCAAGTAAGCCTCTGGCATCCAATATCATCCCGCCAATTCACTGTGATGCTATCAAGTCACCGGCGTATGGGAGAGGGAGGAGCAACCGGCTGGAACGGAA
>WEDG01001097.1:0-31518 GCA_017591395.1 Schistocephalus solidus | reverse complement strand
CGCGGTTACCATGGCTGGCTGCGGTACAAATGTTTAGGTAAAGGGTTGTGCATACAAACAATATTCACCGGAAATTCTAGCGTCTGGTGTTCTGCCTTTACCCTTGGTTTCTTCAAAGTGTACTCTTCTGACGGCGGCGTTGATCGTGCGCAGCACAGATACCCTTTTGATAGGGTTTCAGCAACTCCTTAAAAGAGCCGCTCCATTTAACGCCCATTCAGTCATCTTCCCGGAATGTGCTCTTTATCGGATTTGCGGCGTTTGCCTGGCAAAGCGTCAGTTCTCAGAACTGCGCTTCGGATCTGTTCCTTCGGCACAATTCCGGAACCGATACCAATAGCGAAATGACTTCGTTGGCTCGCGAATAGACTTCTGGACAGCACCGCAGATGTATTAAATCATTAAAGATGGATCGTTATATCCCAGTCGAAGTTGGAGAGGATTGATCTTTACAACAGCAGACAGAGCAGTTCAGCCACCAATAAAGGAACCTGACTCCATAAGCTCTACCGTGTGTTAGATAAGTTTGGTAATTTTCGGTCCCCAAATGTTCGTGTTCTCGTAAGAAGGTGAGAGCAGTTGCTATACCGTGCTCATTGTTTCTGATTCCGGACGTACCATTTTGAAACGCACCTATTTTCCTTGAACTGAACTACTGGTAGGGGCAGCTTTCTCCAGAGTCTGAAATACTTTATGAGGTCTCAATTTGTCTCTGCCTGCCCCCGGATGATATCCAACGAATTGCGTCGTCTTCGCAATGTTAAGTTCGTTTACATTATTTCGGCAACTCCGGTACCATCTGGCACTTGATCAAAGCGTGGTGCTTCGTGAAGCGCATTGTCGGAACTCTCTATTTGCCGTTCAGGCTTTGTTTATCTGAGGAATAAGGCCTACCCCACCAGTCGTTGAAAGCAGCGTGACCAATATTGAAGTGAAGATTGCCGAATTCGTGGATGTCTCAAGCCGGGATCACAGTCTTTGATTTAAAAGGGCGGTTTTGATGTACCAAAAAAATGTCAGACCGGATCGCCATCAAATCGGGGATTTTCCCACCAGCAGCCTTAAATTTCTGGGTTGAACGTCAACAAGTTTAGGTTAATAAAGCCGCTGTCCACCTTCGATGACGCCAGATATCTTCCATTTGTTCCATCAAGCGGGCCTGAATGTTTCGCTTCGTCAGGGCTCTGCAAGATACGTTTTGTTTCTCAAACTTTCTACCGCATTTGCTGTCTTCATTCAGTGATGATCTGCGCGATCTGTGTTTTATGAGGTTAGTTGCAAAATTTATTCTTTTTTTCAGCTGATCCTGGTATCGCTGGAAAACTGTTCAGAAAGCATCTATGTCTGTGGTATAGCTTTACCCCACAGGATGCCCCACGCGTACTCAACGCCTTAATGCTTCAGAACTTGCCTTCTCTTGAGCTATTTTCAACCTTCCTTCAGACTACACCCTATCCAACAATGCCCTATAACACCTTCTTTCCCTCGACCTCTTTGCGGTCTGATCTAAACCCTGAAAGTAGGCAAATCCGTCCAAACCTCGTCCTCTTGTCACTATAGAGAATTCGTCATTTTTACACACTACAAAACTTTGCTAGTGACTCGAGTGGCGGCCGCATCTCGCTGTCTTTTGCTATGTGGAGAAAGCGGAATACAGCTTTTTCAAGCTGATGCCGCGTGTAGAAATAATCCCTGCCGGCCGATGAAGCCGCCGCGGTATTATGGCTACCAGGAGCACCCTAGGTTATATAAAGTTATGCCTGTGCGATATGCCTGCGACCAAATATTGTTCGCTGTCATAACATACGCAGCGGGGTAAAAACATAGTCAAGGTCGTGTGCAACAACTCACCACATTTGTTTCCCTCCAACCTGGATACCTCGACCATCGCTACCACTTCACTAGGACTGTTCCGGACAATACTGTTTCAACTGCATGTACTTACTTGCTTTCCTGCTCATCTGGAATTCTTTTCTGTGCCGAAATTTGTCATAAAACGGACCAAATTCGAATTTGTTTATCATCTTATTCAAGTTGACTGCGCAGGCTCTGCACGCAATAAAAACTGGAGAACCACTCCGAGAACCAAACGTACAACCTCGTGAAGATCTGAAGTTATCCAGGACCTTCGACATCTCCGAACGGCTGAGTTGTTCCTGAATATCCTTCATACCGTTTATAGTATTTTTCAAAAGCGTTTTTGAACAAGTATAAACATTTTTGCTCATTTTGCATTAAATACTCGCCATACCTCAAAGCCAGTCGGAAAATTTCAGTTATACACTCAAAGGAGAATATACTTTTACGCAGTGATGTTTTAACATTTATGGACTGAAAACAATTGTTTGCTAGCAACAGAACGGTCACGAACTTCCTAAAGGAAAGCCTTGCTGAGCTGGCTTCGACATCCACGAACTGGCACTCAATCAGTTTATACTTATAACCAAAACTCAGCAAAGCACGCAAAAAGCGTAATGGCAGCCAAACTCCGTTGGCTATGAGGACGAATCTTGCGTTGGATGTTCTTACGTTTTACTAAGAGTCCCAGAAACTGGAAAAATGAGCTTGCAGACTTAAGGAAGCTCTTGCAAGATAACATTACTCGACGAAATACGCTTAGCAATATTCCAGTTAAAAAGGCAGCAGTGACTAAAGCACGAAAAAGTATCAAAACTACAACTGGTTACAGCTCACGCAATGTTCGGACGCGATTACCCATAACGACCGGATAACGGAGCACAGTCTCCTGAATCCTACGGACGACGACCAGAGCAAAACCACAAATCTCATCCTGCTATCTTGGGTGTATAAAGAGCCCGTAAGTTGAATCCGAAGAGACAAACGCGTGGCAAAGCTGCAACGGGGAAACACCACAACAGGAGGACAAAGTCACAATCAACTCTGATGGATTCATTGAAGCCTTCAGATGAGAGCTTGCTATCAGAGGTAGATCGTCGAACTCCCAACGAGAGCTCTGTAAACCGTTCTCGTGCCCCTAAGGAGAACCTTACAGGAGGAAGCGAATATTCCAAGCACCGAGGATCGACAACAGTGTTTGAGTTATTCAGGGTTTGCACGAGTCAACTGCAGTAGTCGACAAGAAGACCGTGTCGCCGAAGACCTTTGCCGTTTAATGGCCTCCTAAACCAGTTGCTCCCACCGGGCGTGGAAGTAAAAGTTATTAAATCATTCCGGATCGGCAAAAGTCTGAAGACAGCCTTGGAACGCCGCGACCGCGACCTCTCGAAAATAATGGTAGAGAGCAAAGACCAATCAAGGGATCCTATCCAAAAAACTAACCTACGTCACTCGCATAAAGAGGTTGACTCGACTAACTCCTGCGGAAAGGCTAAAACGCTGGAACTTGTCTTGAACTACAATCAAGACTGAAGGCTGGCAGGAAACACAATCTGGCTATTTTCAAGGGGAAGGTAGTTCAAAAGAATGCAAATTTTCCATTGAACCAACCGATTGTTCTGAGGACAACAGCGCAGCCACCTCACGCCATGATCATCGAGGGAACCAAACGTTGCCCAAAGAGATGTCAGGAATCTGATTCCGTAACGCCCAGAGTTCTCACTAAAGAAACCGGAGAGTTACCGAAAATCATCAAGAAACGGAAAAAGACATACGACCTTGACGTTAGAGGAGACGCAGTTAGGCCCATAAAATTGACAAACGCAACAGGAAATTTGGTTGGCGCAAATTGAGGTGCTTTTATACAAATGCGCAAAAGCCTTTTATCAAAACTTGATGAGTTAAAATTTGCCTTGCCGAAGCATTCCGGATGTGATAGCAGTAACCGAAACCAGCTGTCGGGCAGTATTCGAGATAGCGAAATAAAATTTTCTGGATACCAAATATATCGGAGGGACAGAAAACTGACAGGTGGTGGAATAATTGTGTATGTGAAAGACGTGCTAATAGTGTTCGACAAGACGAGCAAGTTTGCGTGCAGCACTGAAGCCATATGGTTGAACATCAAGGTTCTTGGCTTTCCATGTCTAGATGTCCTCATTGTCTATCGGCCACCTAGGATAGACCGAGTCGCGGACACCCACTTGTTGGAACAATCAGAAAAGTTCTCCAGTAGACCTAATGTAATGTGATTATGGGTGACTTCAACGCACCAGGAATTAACTGGAGCACTGTTCAATCATCATGCCCGAAATCGACTTTTGATTATGTTTTTCGCAAAGACCTTGAATGCACTCCTCACACAGCATGTCCCTTTCCACCAGAACACGTGAAGGACAAAGGGCTAACTGTCTTGACCTCGTTTTCACGAAAACATCAGGCAGCATTGACGAGATTATTTCAATGCCTCCGCTCGGTCGTAGTGATCATGTGGTGCTTATGTGGACTACTCCTTATCTCCGTTGCGTCTGCTATGAGGAAAAACGGCGTAACGTTAAGCGAGGAAACTTTCCTCAGATGCGAGCACATTTAACACACATCAACTGGACCTCAATGTTTTCGAGCACCGTAAACGAAGATTGGGAGTCCTTCCGAAAATGTTCTTCGCAACTTATTGACAACCACTGCCCGCTGCACGAGTAGTCCATCACAGCAGCGTCCTGGGTGGCTAGACAGCAACTTAAAAACGGAAATAAACAGGAATCACAAGTTGTGGAGAAAGAAATATTGCGAGTATAATCAAGTCGCCTGTAATGGGTATAAAGCACAGAGAAACAAAATGAGGAGGCGTTTATTTGAGAGCGCGAAATTTGAGAATTGCTGTAAGGCAACGCCAGAATCAAGAGGATTAGTCTGAGATTACCTCCGTATGGAATGGCCTGGGATGGGCGTCGGTGGCGTTGGGGCTTGGGGATGGGTCGGGGGTTTCAGAGCGGAAGGCCCGGTGCTGGGTTCTTGGCTCAGGTCACTTAGGCAGAGCCCAGGGTTTAGGCTGGGTCCTCGATTCGGATGACGGTGGACAGGACATTAGGGGGTTGAGGGAGGGTTAAGTGGGATGGGACTTGAGCTGTGAGGAGGGACTTAGTGTTGGGATGGGTTGACAGGGTTTGGAATGGGACTTGGGTTAGTAATGACCAAGGTGGGATGGTCGGAATGAGTGGGGTTTGGTGGAACAGGGCATTGGGCGGGACAGGAGAGATGGTGGTGGGCAGGGATGGGAGATGGTGGGTGGAATGGGTGGCATTGGGAGGAATCAGGAATCAGAGGTAACCTCCTCAAGTGGATCGAAAAACTTCCTCGTGGGTCGGCGCATTGTGCGGCTGGTGACCCAAGAGGTCAAGTTCTGCTGCGGTCGAGAGTGGGGTTCCTGAGGGCTCAGTACCAAGGTCAATACTGTTTTTAATATACGAACGATTGTGTCAGGTATCTCGACTGTGAAGCAACAATGTTCGACGACTGTAAAATCTGAATGTAATCCAGAGCCCTACCTGACGAAGATACTAGATCAACCTAACTCGGTTGAGGAGTGGTCGAATTATTGGCTTTTGCGGTTCAACGTCGATAAGTGTACAATACTTCACTTAGGCAACCCGTCTGGATCTGCCGAAAGTAGAAAAGACGTTGAAACCCAAAAGGACCTTGGTGTGCTGATGACCACCACCTTAAAACCATCGTCTCACTGCTCGAAAGTGGCGAGGAGGGCAATTTCGGTGTTGCATGCCATCAGACGAGCCTTTTTGGATTTCGATGAAGATCTTTTCGCTAAGACCTTTGGAATATTCATTAGGCCGCATTTGGAATATGTTATGCACGCCTGGAAACCCTGGACAGTTCAAGATCAGAACTGCCTCGAAAGAGTACAGAGGAAAGCCACCAAAATGGTTAGAAATCAAAGCTCCTTGCCATATCCAACCCGCCTAATGAATCTTAATCTGTTCCCTTTGAGTTATAGGCAAATGCGTGGTGATCTCATGCAGACATTCCGCATTGTGAAGGGATTGGATTGTTGCCTGGAATTCTCGGACTTCTTTGAATTTGCCGCCACAACCCATCTCCGAGGTCATCCATTGAAACTGCGTGTCCAGCAGGCGAGACTGGATGTGCGCAAGTTCTCCTTCTCTGTCAGAGTGGTTAAACCATGGAATGCCCTCCCTGAAGACGTTGTGATGTCACCATCACTGGAAAGCTTTAAAAGGAACCTTGACAGTTTTATGTTCCAAAACGACCCTGAGCGATGAGGAATTTATCTTAACCCTCGAGAGTCGTGCACCACTTGTCATATTCTATGACCGCCTTTTGTACCTTTGCAACCCTCACGGTTTCTCAGTATACCGCACTTAATTTTACGTTACAAATAGGGTACTCAAAGGCCCATGCCTATTTCCCTCAATAAATTGAATTGAATTGAATTGAATTGACCACGCAGATGAGTTGTGCAGACAAACTCGAAGAAATCCTCCGATCTCAGGGAGAAAACATGGCCGCGGATAATCCGGAATGTCCAGAGCAGATTTCACCGTTAGTGCCTCTTGGAAAGAGGAAATAAGCTAAGCTTTTTTAATCAGTCTTGGTACGGTAAATTCTTAAAATCGTTGACCATCTTCGTTGCTCTCCATTGCACCTGTTCGAGGAGGTAAATATCTTTCTTCATCCACGGTATCCAGGCTGGTATTCCGTAATCTAAGGGCAGTCGCACGAAGATACCATATACTTTTCCGAAGAGATCAGGGGGGAATTTTTGAAACGCACGTCTGCTCCAATGCAGTTTAAATGTTGAATTCTGTACTGCTTTCTTACAGTGTTCTGAGGGCATAAAATTTGCAGTTGTCCACATGCCCAGATCTTTGTGTGTTTCTACCTCTTTTAATGCAGTGCCATTAACAAAGTACTGGCGTTTCAGAGATACTCCTCGATCGGCGCTTATGTGTAGGGTCACGCACTTAGATACATTAAACTTAAGCAGGCATCTAGCCGACCAGGCATTTAGTTTGTCGATATTCGACTGTAAGCCTTTTGCGTCATCAGCGCAGCTGACTTCAGTCCATATTTTATGTCATTTGCGAACATGACAGCTTCACAATCTAGGTCATTGAGCCAGTCGTTAACGTAGTTTAGGAAGAGAAGGGAACCCAAAACAGAACCCTGTGGAGCACCACTTTCTACCTTTTGCCCATTCTGAGCTAGATTTTCCAAAACAACTCTCTGTACTCAGAAAGACAAGAAAATCTTGCTCCAATTGTTTAATCGCTATTTTCAGATGTAAATAGAGGGTTTCAATGACGAAGGCCCTATTTCCTCAATAAGGTGACTTACATTGACTTACTTAGAATTTCCGCCTTTTCAACCCTTTCTGGTTGTGCCTAGTGCGAAGTATTGAGCCGTAAGTTTTTAGATTATCACATGTAGAATCTTACAGCAGAAGTTGTTTTTTATAGTTTAACAGTTGAATGAAAGGCCCCATTAACCTAGGGAAAATTAATACCATGTCATTTCAAGCAACTGACATGTATCCATTTTCGGGCTCGAACTGTATTTAGCAACGATTTTAATTGGGTTCTTCGGCGTGCAGGTGCCACAGTAACGCCTTCACTCCCAGATATGTGGAAAACTCTGCAACCTGGAACCGAGGTGTCGTTCGTTTACGAAGCGGATGAAAATGTTGACGGGGAGTTTATTTGCCTAGATGAAAACCGGCGAGTCGTTTTGCTACGTATGTTTTCTTCAAGGCCCCAGTCACCTATTTAGGAAAACCATCTAAAAGTGGACGCCAAAACACATACGATATTTTTATGTATCGACAGGACTTAATTAAGAATGTTAAGCCTTCCAATAATACTCCAATCACAAATTATCCGGACCTAGATCTGGAGAAGGTGACTTTTTTCCTTCCGACTGTATATTCTAGATTACTGCTCGCACCTTAAGAAATGAGAAAATTCAGCGAGAACATTTAAAGCTATACGAGCCCGGCGTTCCTAAAGATGCAAGGGAACTATTTGAGCACTTTACAAGACGTTTGTTATTCTCATAACCTCAATGCTTGTGTAGTCTACCAACTCCACCTCGATGGGAGAAGCCGAACATTCAAGTTTTCGAGCAAACCATCATTAAACCACCCTACACGGCCAACTCTGTAACCTCAAGTAACGAGTCTGGGAAAGCAAAATGGGAAAGAGACTACGTACAGAAGCTGGTGGGTTTTCGTTGTTATCATGTGACGACTTAGGTCGAAAAATTCTATGGTGAACGAAATCCGGGATCGTGAGTTTGGCCAAGTCTTTCTGTCGAATTTTCATACACAAAGTAAACGACCCTTTTATCAGTAAAAACGTCTTTTGCTCTACTAAATAATGATCGTTGAAGATCCTTGTTAGTAAACGATACTTTCTAATTTCATTTTGTCCAATTCTTGTCGCCTAAACATCGCCTCTAGCTAACTCCCTGGTAATCTACATTTTAAGAATTTGCAGGGCGTTGATCTCGGGTCATCTTCTATCTAGAAAATTACTTCATAACGTGCCATGCTAAACATTTTTTTCCCAATTGACTGCTGTTTGATTTAGGTGGGCTATTTCCGTGGTGGGGCACTCAGGACGCTCTTCTTTTGGGTCCTGTTAGCAGGTATCGAACGTCGTAGACATTAACTTTATTAATTAACTTTTCCTATTGTCGAAATTAAAGTCCGTGTCTTCTTGGGACGAACACATATAGGCATTAAGGATAGGGAAATCCTTATGAAATATTTTCCTTTGGAAGTTTGTAGTGCTTTTGCCCAGAGATTTGTCGAAGTTAATTTTGTCTCATTAAATCTGTCTCACGTCAATGCATACCAGCAGCAAAATTATAAATCTTATCGAAAATATCCACTTGAAGCTGGATTCCTGGAGTGTACAGTTTGCACTTCGGAGGTGTCGTAATTCATTGTCAACTCTAGACACGACTGTACAATTTAGTGTTGCCCTCGGACGGTCGAGGTCGTACCGAACCCACGGAAATTAACAATGCCAGATGGAACAGTGGACTGATTCAATCTACTCTGTAGACTTTCTTGAAAGAAAATTTGTTGCCTGCGTTATCTGTCGAAAAGTTCGATTTATCGCATAACTTACATACCCATGAGTCATCCATGAACCCCCCGTTAAGTTTTAGCTTTAGAACGTAAGTATTCTATTTGCTCATACATTGTTCGAAAAAGAGCAGTGCTGATTCAGCTGCTCCCGCTGTTGACGACGTCGACAACTAAATTAAATTAAATTAAATTAAAATCACCAGCTGGACCCCCAAGGTCGTTACCTGTCTCTTTTCTCGAATACGTTAGGACTGCGCATGCCCACTTTTCCAGTTGACTACATTGACGATGGAACCGATTTCCAAAAGGGTTTGAGATTTGTTAAAACAAGCGGATTCCCTTAGTTTTGTGACGGTCAAGGGTATCAGGTCTGCCTTGGTCACACACTAAGTTCATCCAGTCCCATGCCAGGAGTCAACGAGCTATGAGAACTGATTTATTCTATACACGTTGCCGGTTACTATCGTTTCAGCACAAGCCATCCATTCAGGAGTGTGTGAGTAGCGATGTGTTGTTTTTGCGTGTGACATGTTTGTGCTAGTAAAACGAAGTGACTAGCCGAATGTTGCACATTTGATTGTTTCGTGCAAGGGCTAAGTTGGGGTGCGTAATCCTAGGTACACATGGGTGAAAAATCATACCGGTTGGTGCATGGGAGACAGTGCCAGTTGCGGGGGTAGCCGTGACTCAGCGCTGTAGGACAAGAGGCGCCTCAGTTCAAGCCTGAGCGGTGACCGTGCATGAGCAGTGTACTTGCTAGTAAGCAGTGTTGTTGCGACCGTCAACTGACAAATGGACGCTGTGAGAGGGGTACTCGAGCTGCTGCTATAGCTCCCCACCTCCCGCAGACGCCAAACTTGTTACAGGGGTTGATATGCTAGCCAGTAACAAATCGGTCGGGCCCGTGCGCATGATGGCCAGATCTTGTATGACGAATCGGATGTGGGTTGTCAGCAGTAGATGGTGGTAACGCCACTGTCTGCAGCTGGGCACTGTGTTGGGATAAGATCGGCTTACTGTCCTCAAGGTAGGCCAGTTTGTCACGGTCAGTGCTGATTGTTTCAGACCTGTCGTTGAAATCGATGAAACAATCCGTGTCAGATCGTTGAACGATATTATACGGCTCGTCACGCGGGGGGGGAGGTGGTTGAAGTGGCCGACGGACAGTGTCCTATCGGGCGGGAAGAGCTCAAGGAATTGATCAGTGACGCCCGGAGGAGTTCCGCGGAGATTGCGCCTGGCGCTCCGTAGTCGGTCCACGTAACCGCCAAGACCAAAAGATTTTTGCGTCTTTGAAGGAGATGCTAACTCACCGAGTAGTCGTAGGCAATTTTCATGGATCGACCGCAGTGCAACCGATGTTGGCCTTGATATTGGGATGGGATAACAGCACAAGAGGGGGATTATCGGACCGTCGGGGAGGATCGAGCTGGGCCACGAGGGCCGTCTTTAGCTGTCGATGGAAATTGTCATTAAGATGGTATGCTGCCGTTCGACGCCCGTTAGTGTCGAGCAGGGAAGTGAGCTGGCGGGATAACGCAGGCTGAAAGTGAGATCCGCGGTCGGGTGCAAAAGTCGTAGGAACACAAAATTGGGATGCCCAATGCGCCAAAAAATGGGTACGGTAACCGGCTGTTGAGTAAATCAGGCAATGTAAGTCAGCAGATAGCCAGAACCACTTGAAGGTGTGAGAGGACCTAGCAGGTCCACGTGTATGTGGCTGAGACGCTCCTGAGGAGTAGCGTAGGTGTTTGCCGTTAAAACGGTAAGCCAAGGAATTAAGTCAGTAATGCGCTTCACTATCACTCTCATTCGAGGGTGGCTTAGGCCGTGAAGGATGTTGAAGATCTGTCGGCGGTCTCAAATTTGCTGGAACAAGGGGACGTTCGTGCTCGGTAGAAAAGTCAAAATGGTGTTGCCAGTGCCAGTTGGAAAGGAACCGTCTTGAAGAAGTATGAAAGAGGCGAAATTATCAGAGTTCGCTTTCAGTTCATTGAGCATCAGCCATGGACATGAAGTCAATAGGCTGTCTTGACGTGTTCCATCTTGATTCTTGATAGGGCATCAGCATCCACGTTTTCCCTACGATGGAAATTTCGGATGTCACCGATAAACTGAAATGAAGTCCAGGTGGTGACTATCGATGGGGAGTAGTCCTTAGAGCAGAAATAAGCAGCTTGTGGTTCGTAAGCACTACCAATACGAGATCTCTGAGGATGTGTCGATGTCAGTTGGCTAGGTAGAAGTTTGGAGGTTCTCGGTCGAAATTACTAGTAACTCTGTTGGGCTCAGCTCCTAGAAGAAAGCCAGAGGCTGTGGAACACCGGCACCAGTCTGCTGGGAGAGGAACCGACGGCAGTGCTGGATGCATCTGCCATGATTGTTCGGTAGGCATATGAGGGGGTGGGCAATTGCTTTCGCAAGAGTGATGAAGTTACCGGCCTCGTCGGTCATAACCGGGGTCTTCTGTGAGTGATCTATGAGGTTTTTAGTGACTGCAAGGTGGTGCTACTGTGGCGGAGAAAATAGGTCAGTAATTCGTCATTCACAAGAAGCGGCCCAGTTGATTGCTAGTGGTAGGAACTTGGAAATTTTAAATGGCTGAAACTCTTTCAGGGATGGGTTTTATCAAACCAAAATTCAAAATGTGACCCAAGAAAATAAGACTGGGGACTCCAAACTGACAGGTAGTAGCATTTCTTATAACACTAGGAGTCGAGTCGTTCGATCCTTCGTTGAAGATAAGCCTCGTGTTCGGAGGGATCCGAACTCACCACCAGTAACTTCCTTGATGGAAGTGTAGACGAATTCGTTACATCAAATTACTTTCTCAATGAACTGCTGAAAGTTTTCGGTTGCATTCCTTAGACCATGGTATATAAGAGTGAATTCGAATATCCAAAAAGGAGTGATGACGGTGGTTTCGGCATATCACTGGCCTCAGTAGGTAGGTGGTGGAAGCACAAACCAGGTAAACCTGAAAGAATACTCGCTTACCATGTAGAGAGAGTGGCGTTGGTCAGGCATGAGAACTACCTAAAATGTGAGTTGTAGTGACAATCAGAAATGGGCATAACAGTACTTTGAGCTGGAGAATGGCAGCATGTTCGCAGGTTCGAGACGGCGATTCTTAAAATCACCTAGAAGGTCGAAATTCGTGAGGAACTCAACTGTGGGATGGTGACAAATAAGTCGACGATTACAAAAAAAATCGATAATCACGTCTAAGGCTCAATTTGAGTGTGACGGAGCTCTGCAGTAGCTTCTGCGATCGTTTCCCCGCTGTCATGGGAAGATGGCTTTGAGGACCATGGCTGCGGGCATCGTCGCACTGCTCCTTTGAATTGCTGGTTATATCAGCACGTGCCACTGGGAGGCTGTTGGCGGCGAATGCCGAAAATGAAATCGGCTGACGATCTGGTGATCGCCGCGGGTCTTCAATGCTTATTGTATTTAGTTGAGTTACCAGTCGCCGTACTAACCTTTTGAGTCGGTCCAAGCGTATGCTAGATTTGTGAAAAGTTTGGTTTGAGGGTATCTTATCGTCTGGCGACATATTGCTAGAAATTGTCGGGAGCCTGTCACTGGGATTTCCGTGTTCAGTCTGTCCTTGTCACAAATGTATGGCATTAATGCTACGAGATAAGCTTTTACCACATGCTAAGCTCCTCACATCCAGTGTCAGGGGTCAAAGATATATGAGAACCAATTTTTTATATGCATGCGGCTGGTTGCCTTGAGTTGGCTGCTGTCGATCGTGTCAGCGCAAAGCGTCCGTTCGAGAGTGCGTGATTAGCGGTGTGTTGTTTGTGCGTGTATGACATGTTTGTGCCAGGATAATGAAGTGACTATCTGAGCGTTGGGCATGTGATTGTTTAGTTCAAGGGCTGAGTTGAGGTGCATAATCACAAAAACCCCAGATGACGCCAGTTGTGGGCGCAGCTAAACAAAAGGCGCCTCAAGCCAAGCATGAAGGCTGGCCGTCCGGTGTGCCTGCGGGTTAGCATGATTGTAGCAGCCGTCAACCGACAAATAGGCACCGGAAAAGTGAGCACTAACCGGACCATCTGTGACGGCAATTTTTCACTGAACTCCCAATCTGCGTCGCAGATTAGTATTCGAAACCCGATTCATTAGACAAATTACGATTCCTGGAGGCTCCAATTTTCAATTAGTTTGATCTTTTATGAGTTAGAAGCCGACCATGCCCATGGTTCCCGGTTAGACGTCAATATAAATTTGCCTGCAGCCTCATTGGTGGATGGATGCTTCGCCGAATGGTTACGGGAATCACTCATCCGTTTCTGTCTTGGAGCTCACTCTCACTGTCGGAAATGTCCATTTGCCCCTAATACTAGCCACTGTGCTGCGGCTGGCGGTGTTCAAGAGTGAACCCCAAGGCAAAAAGGGACAAGTGAGACACAGCCAGTCGGAGCGTTCATTAATCAATGTCAATATTGCCGATCTAAACTGGCAAGATAACGACCCTCTGGCTTAACGGTTAGAGCATTGGTCTTCAAATCAACAGGTCTCAGGTTCGAGCCCCGCATTGCACACCGCCTGGGGTTGGGTATGGCTGGCTGATGACGGCTATTAAGCCGGTAATTGCCATTCCAGTCTCGTCTTTGTCTTGTGCTTATATCCCCATTCTTGATGCTTGCCTTGTTTTCTGACATTGTGTTGTATATAACGTAAATGCAACAGCCGGTGATCTCGAATGTTTCGCTATTTTTGGTGTTCAGCCATCGTACGATATTATGGGTTTTTAGCCCTTAACTCAAAACCTTATTTGTTGTGGGTTTCTACTTGAAGAAATAGGGGCAGACTTTGATTCCTCCTTGGTTGTTTCCAAGCAAGGTGATGTCTTCGGTGAGAGAAGGGTGCTCGATGTACCCTACCGTGACTTCCTAGTATTCGTGAAGATGTGTGTATAGAAGTATAGACGAGAATGACCGTGTCGGATAAGGCGTAACTGTGAAGGACTCTTTTTCTGCACATCCAATCTACACCTTTCCAAGTGTTTATGCTTTGGAAAGTTAGAGCACTTTGGGGGCATGATATAAACCTCTGGAACGCGTTTTCTCTACCGAGTTTAAGGATGCTGCGACGTAGCAGAAGTAAATAATCGTTCTTTGTTTATTTCGATGTAATTTCTCTGGAACTCGTTGCTGGGCTGGCATGTCTGAAATCATTTCAGTCTGTCATGGATCACTGGAGGTGAGAAGGGCATTTAAAGGGTTGGTAAACGCAGCATGGTAATTTTTATTACTATGCACGCAAAATGTTCAGTTCCTCTGCAGTGACCAGTTATACAGGCAGATAGACGATGTAGCGATGGGTTCACCGCTTGGATCGTTTCTCGCAAATGTTTTCATGGGCAAGATCGAGAAAAAGAGTCTTAAGGATACCATAGCTGAACTTGACTTTTATGGTCGGTACGTGGATGGCATCTTCTGCTTGACGGATCAAAACACAGACACCGACGCCTTGATAAAGACGTTTAACATTTTACATCCCTCGCTCAAATTTTCTGCCTAGTCTGAGGTGGGTAACGAAATTGCGTTCCTTGATGTCCTTCCACAAAGGCAACAGGATGGATGTATCAAACAAAGGATATTCCGAAAGAAAACCTGGACGGGACAATACATCAATTTTCACAGTTTTGTTCCCCTAAACATAAAGCAAAACTTAGTCCAGGAACTAGCAGATAGGGTACGACGCATCTGTTCCCCTGAAATGGTTGAAGCGGAGCTTCAGCAGCCACAGGACACGCTTCGTGAAAACGGATACCCAGAAAAATTAATCCTTCGAAATATTATGGAACGCAACACAAAATCCATCACCTTAGCTGCAGAAAAGACGTATTCGTAAGACTGCCCTTCCTATGGAATGCAACCAACGAACTAGTAAGACGACGCCCGAAGACAGTCATGACGAGCGCTTTCCCCGCGGCGAACCTGCGGGTATTCTTTACGAGCTCTCTCTCCTACGCGTAGAAGGTAAACCCTGACTCCCATTGATGGCCACATCAATGTGTATTTACTCATTCACTTGCTCCTGTGGAGCGGGATACATTGACCGTACAACAAGGCGCCTGAAAAAGAGGGTAATCGAACACATACCTGCCTGGTTAGGCAAATGTGAAAGTAGATCAATCTCGAGTTCAATGCTCGTGCATCTAGGTGAAACTAATTACCGCGTTGACCCCAACGAAGCCTTTCAGGTTGTCTACCAGACACCAGCCTACGCAGTGGCCATACGGCTAACAAACCCCACACTGTGCTGTCAGAAGACGCTCGTACCGGTGGCCGATAACCACCTCGGGTAGTGTTCACACGAATTCCCCACCCCCTGACGGCAGTTGTTCACTCCACGTACTTGACAGTGATGTTCAACCCCTCATACTCGACTCTACCTCCCGCCCTTTACACAGTCCCAATGACCTCGCCATGTAGGCGGCGTGCAAACAATAAATATTAACTCTTAGAAGTTTTTGAACACTGCTTACATCTCGCAGTTTCATTTCCCTTGTAATTTTACCGGCCCGATGATGAATTGTCAAAAACATATGTTTGCTGACTTCGCTTTTCAATTTTAACATGGGAATTTTCGCAGAACTTAATCTTTATTATACTAATAAGATTGGGCTGTTTGATTTTCCTTTGGTTCGAGCAACCAGAGGTGGAAGCCACCTCCAGTTGGTAATAGGGTAAGACCAATGTTGTACAAAGTTCGCGCACTCATACTACTTGTTTATAGAATAGATATTAATCGATATTTATATATATTTATCCGTAATGCTCGATTTTCTTTGTATAGCGTGTACACTATCATTTTGGCAGCGAGCATTGCAGTGCGATAGGCGCGTTTAGCCGATTTTCAAATCACTTGTGAACTTATTAGTTCAACATTCAGACTTGGAATTATTATGGCCGAAAATACACAGAAAACCATAGGGAACACACAAGAGATCTGAACCCCTGACATTTACCACACATATAATGAGAATAATCAGCGAAACATGCATACGTGCTGTCCGCCGTTACTTGTCTGCTGAACAGTAGATTTCCTAACCCATTAAATATCATCCTAGTTATATAAGTTGGTAGTATGACACAAATTTGAAGTTGTTAATTGTTTTTTTGTACTGATTAGAGGCGTAAAAAGCTGTTTACTAAGGAAGAATTCATTTCAGCTCTGTTTATTGAGGGCAACATGGGGCCAAATCCGACGTTTTGTTTTATCGCACCGATAATTGGGACTGGAAACAAGCATTTGGACGAAAAGCCGCCACATGTCGTCATTTTTCTCAGTCGCGCAGTACGCGAAAGATGTCCAGATAATATCTGTCTGCATTTGACCATTAACGAATGCGGAAAATTGCAATAGAAAGGACAGAAGATTGACATTTCTTCGCAAAATCTTAGGATATATCCGTCACTCGGTTGTGCATTTGCAATCTTAGAACCGGACCGAAAAGTAAGCAAGTAAAGCGAAAACGCTCCAATAGAAAGAAATAAGTGAGTTCTTTCATTTTCAGCAGACATTTTATTCCTTATTTTTAGCGAGGTCGAACGTCCCAATTTTTTTCTTTGATTTGATCTTGGAAAACGGCTGAGTACGCAGACATTCGACAAAAACATATCTAATTTAAGTGCTTTTTAAATAGGTAACTTATTAAAAGCGTTTTTAAATCGATCTTATTCATATTAATTGCCAAATTATGTTGTGGGCGTTTATTCTTCTCGGCAGCGAGTTTTTATGTTTGGGTGAGCCTACATATATGACCCAAATGGCTATCTGCATTAAAAAGACTGTCTCACAACTCACTATTTCGGTAAATACCTTTTAAGAAATATGTTATTTTGGAGGTTTTGATAAACACATAACAGAATCTACATTTATGGGCAATAGACAGAAAAAACACAGAAAAAGTATTTACCATCATTTCAAGGACAATTTGAAACTAATCGTAATCCAAAACCGAAATACTTATGAATAAAAATATAACAAAAGGAAAACTTTCTTAATACGTTCACAATTTCACCTAAAAATTGTATTTAAATTTATTTGTTACTGGCCAGTCTGTCAGCTTATGAAATATTTTATTCCTGCGGCGTCCCTTCCAGCGCAATCAAGCGAAATTCTGTTTGCCTTAGTCAAACACATCTCAAGCCATGTATAAACGGAAGAAGAAACTGCCAATTCTCGTGAAACCGTGTTGGAATATATATTTGGAATTTAGGCTGTTTGATAACGGCTATAGATTCCATTGCCCTTAATCTGGAAGACTTCGGCCATGGCATATACACTAAAAAACTATTTTCAACAGTAGTTCTAATCGTGTTGTTTTATTTACTTGTTTGTTTACATGGACAAGCATTCTCTACATTTAAAAATTCTAGTTAACTAGCTAACCCGATTTTCACGTTTTCGGACTTTGCCACTTTTCTGAACAACGTAATATTAATTTTTAAATCACAATATGCCTTCTTTTAAGAACGGTATCTTTTTTACCCCAGTCCTGGCTGAGTTGCATAACGTGCCCTATCTCATGACTTTACTGATATACAAAGTTATTATACCAATAAGGCAATCTGTTTGTCTTCTGGGGGGTTACGCGATAATTCTGTCGGTATTTGACTGTAACAGACACTTGTCTGTTAACATTTTGGAAGTTGTCTGCCGAGTGCTTTACTCGAGGTCGTTTGCGTTATAATTTGTTACAGTCTTCGTGTTTGGATGTTGTATAGCGTAAACCGCATTAGAACGCCGGGTGACTCACTGATAAACCAACCCCTCACGGATGCAGCACGGGACTGGGGAGCGTCGAAAACGCGTCCGAGCTTTAAGCCAGTACCTAGGTTGGAGATATTTTGGAAGGCGAGGCAGTGATTCTGCGTACGTTGATTGTTCTTAACTTATTTATCCACAATGACTTTGGGATAGACCATGAAACTAAGATAATGAGTCCCAATTAATTCCTTTTTAGTTTCCAAAATTCGTTAGTTAAGCGCTCATACAAAACGTGATAGAAATCACACGGAGAAGTTTTACTTGTACTCGGTGCACCTGTGTTTATGCCTGGTCTATCTGACTGGCGAATTCTAACTCTCCACTGAACGGTATGCGCAAGCGGATCAATAGGACTCGTTAAAATTCTCCAGTGTCGAAGATGGAATACCGAAGGTCCAAAACTCACCTGCATGTATTGACCGAATGTATTGAGACAGGTTCTGAGTTAACCTTCCTGACATTACATCTAGGGAAGTAATGCTAAATTTGTGGAGTGAATGACGAAGAGCGTGCCCAAACTGCCTAAATCAGTGACGAATTGTTGCGAGCCCCACTTGGTTGCGTTAAAGTATGTCTATTGAAATGATTTAAGTAGCCATGTTGTAGCAATCTTAAAGTTCCCCTCACCGGTTGTAGACAGGAATTTGGGGTATGGTTAGGTTGTTCAGAGTTAGTTATTTAGGGATAGGGGTTTATTGTTAGGTTTAAGGGTGTTAGATAAGGGTTTGAGGTCTGGGTTTAGGACTGAGGCTAGGGATTTAGGGATTGGCTAGTGATTTAGGCTTAAGTTCATGGTTAGGATTGGCGGATGGGGCTAGTGTTTGGGTTAGGGCATGCGATTTAGGATGAGAGGTTCAAGGTTCGTGTTATGGTTAGGGGAAAGGGTTCTGCATTGGGATCGGGGTTGGAATTCGGCCTAGGGTTGTAGTTAGGGTGCGGGCTACGTGGTTAGAGATGGGAATTTATCTGTAGGTTGAGCAGTTAGGCCTAGGTCTCGTTACGGTTATGCTTTACGGATGCTTTTCATTTTACTACAAAGCGCTGGCTTTTGTGGCGTCCTTAAAAACTTGGTTCTCGTTTCCGTATCATGTTCTGTGTTTTCGATGTCCGCTTATTTGCTTCCGGTTGTGAATTAATGAGCAATTTTGTGCGAGTGCGCCTGTGGAGGAGCGTGCAGATCAGCGACTTGTCCGTGTAATGCATGCCTTACAATTTAGAGTACTTGGTTGCTTCCCGTGAAGTCGAATCCGCCGTCCAACACGTCAATCTGCACGGTTTCTGCGGGTTTCCTGGCCCTCCTTCAATTGTTTATTTGTGCAAATGTTACATCTGTATTACAATACTTGCGTTTGAAAACAACAGTAGGACTTTTGATCAATTTATTTTAATTTTTAACCATATTTCTCCACTTTGCCCGTCGTTTTAATAGGCCCTACCTGACAAAACTGTTATCATTTTTCCCATCTTACAGGGATCCTTGAATACTGTTTCCCCAGTGGGGCCGCACAACAAATCATGGCCTCGAAGAAGGAGCCACAATCAGTGGAACAAAAGCTTTATTAGCCTGACCTTTTGGATTCTCTCTCGAACCCATCTTTAGAGGCAGTCACGCAAAGGCTGGTATGGGACACGAAGGGCTCAATAATCTAGGGCATGGCTGCCAGGCAACCCCATGCCTACTATATTTGACAGTCTTAGTGGTCCTCCTCTTTGTGGGTCGTAGTTGAGGCGACGATTAGTTGTAGGTCCGTACCCGAGTCGTTAATTGTCGGGATTTCATCACCTTTGTCGATCCTTGGAGTAACCATTATTCTGCAATTCGGCCCGCTGTCACCCAAACCGTTTGTCACCCGTATCCTCCCCGCGTGATCAGTAATTTTTACCCAGGCAACATCGCAACACAGAATATGGAGGTGGAAGATCATTGCGCTTGTTAATTGAATGTAGCCCGGGGAATCATGACCCAAGCAGCTCACGGTTCACGTGGTTGTCACCTCAAGTGAGAATTTCCGCCTCATCAGACTAGAAGGTGTGGCCGGGTCCCGTCGACTTATTCCTGGAACTCGCCTCTTCGCTCTATTAAAAAAATGCATGGCCTCCAATTCGTCTTTTTGTGTAGTCTGAGAGATCCTCGCGGTTTTACTGTAGCAAGTGCGGACAGTCGTTAACAGTCGTCTAGACCTGATCGGGGCAAATGCCCGGGGTGTGCGGATCGTTTTGGTAACGGATCCACATGCACCTACGGCTTGGAAAAGCCTGCGAGCTGCGCTGTTTCGAGTGACGGTGTTGCCATTATTCTGTTTATTTGAAAGCAACGTTGACTAGCGCGTCCTTTCGGCGACGCACAAAAATCGTATGCTAAAATAGCTCCTTAAGTGATATGCATTTTGCCATTGATAATACTGCCTTTATAAGCCAAACACTTGTGTGCTAAAAAGAGTGCACAATATAATCCTTTCTTGCGGACCTTGTGTACCTTACGCTTTTGGCAACGTCAACCGATTCCCGAATCATTTTTTCCTTATGTGCTCTCCCATATAATATTGGAGTTTTAAAAATGCACACTATCCACTTTCAATTTATACGAAACCATGCAACCAAGATATGTAGCGTTCATAAAATTTCGCAATGGATATAAGAGCCATGTTGTATACTCCAAAGGCCGCATGAATGAGCGTTTCACGAGCTCAAATAACCTCCATAATAAAAAGCTCTTTAAAACTGAAAGATTTGTAGCATCTAAACACAGTAACTAAGTGAATTATTCGGATTTGAAGGAGAAGAAGAAAGGCACATGTAACCGGCATTTATTCTGCGTAGAACTCCAACTTGCCTTTCCAAGCAGCAGTGGCCACTGGCGAAGTGAGCAAGAGCGATGACAGCTGATTTAATAGGTATGTGCAGCAAGTTCAAGTGTTGTCCAAATGTTGTGTGTGTGTGTGCCCCCTAAACGGGCCACGTGGTAAATGCGTTGGACCGACACGGGGGTCACATCAGGGCACGTCAGGCGTTATTGGGGTTGCGCTAGCTAGGACAAAGGGGCCCCGGCTGCGCCAGCCACAAGTGCCCTCTCCCATCTCCAGTCTTCTTGACTCTGTCATAGACACCGGGCATAGGTGGGGGGAGGAGGAGAGAGTGCGGTAGATGCCGCGCAAGTCTACCATTACTGAAAACTAATCTACGCGCAAGTCACCGTCCCTGAACCACCCCTCTGTGGAGCATACGGTGGACGTCGTCGGACTACGATGGTGTGTGTGTGTGCCCCCTAAACGGGCCACGTGGTAGATGCGTTGGACCAACACGGGGGCTACATTAGGGTACGGCAGGCGTTATTCGGGTTGCACTCCCATAACAAATGCCGAACATAGAGGTGTGGTGGCACGCCTTGGGGCGGCTAGGGTTTAGGGGACCCAGCCGCGCCAGCCACCTGCGCCCTCTCCCATCTCCGGTCTTCTTGACTCTGTCTTGACACCGGGCTCAGGTGGGGGAGGAGGAGAGAGTGCGGTAGCTGCAGCGCAAGGCTACTATCACTTAAAACTAATTCACGCGCAAGTCACCGTCCCTGCTCCACCCTTCCATGGAGCATACGGTGGACATCGTCGGACTACGACGGTTGAACTGTCGTGTGGGGGTGTAGGGGTACTAGTTAGGGGTAGCACCACACAGATAGCATTTGGTCGCTCCATTTGTCTCGTACAGGTTGTGAATGCTCCTGTGGCCGCCTCTAACTAGTACCCAAATCTCACCTGTGGCTCCTCTTAGCTGGGTTCTTTTCAGTGGCCATGACCCGGGTAACAGTCATGACCGGCAGGCTAAACAAGGTAAGGGTCTCCGGTGCTGTGTGTGCCTCCACATCCGAGATGTCGGACTACCGAACTTCCCACCTCCCTCCTCTCAAAAAGTTATACGGTAGGGGCGACAGCAACCTTGTAGGCGGCTGAGGATAACTCGGGTCATTCTCACACTAAAAATAACCATGACCCATAGTGGAGTTCGGCAGCCGTCTGGAATGTCCGAGCAGCCCTATTTAGGGACAGCACTGCTTGCCTCCTCAGGGAGGAAGGGGCTAGAAAAGGTGCCCTAAACAAATGCTGGGTGTCATGTCATCTGCAGCCGGCCGCGGCTCATAGATTGCAAAATACGTGGTCTTAAAACTCAAACAAACTGCAATACTCCCTGTCCCCATACCCCGCACCTTGACCTCCGGGCTGCTTGGGTAAGTCCACTCACACCAGCAACCTGGAGTGTTCGTTCCCCTTTAGAAAAGTCCGAGAAGCAACCAGCCGGAACGGAGGACGGCGCTAGTCGCTCGGGAACGCGCGCGCTACTAGGTGGGCATTGCTGCTCTCAGCGAGACCCGATTCTCTGAACAGGGTCAGCTGGAGGTGGGTGCCGGCTCCACCTTCTTCTGGAGCGGTCGGCCAAAGTCAGAGCGGCGTGACGCTGATGTTGCCTTTGCCATCCGTAACGACATCGTGGGACGTCTGCCCTGTGTGCCGCTGGTTATCAATGATCGCCTGATGAGGCTCCGCCTACCTCTTCGGGGAGACAAGTTCGCAACCATCATCCGCGCCTACGCTTTCCCAAGGGCAAGCTCCAATGAGGCAACAAAACAAATTCTACGAGGATATACAAGCCCTCTGGTGACTGTGCCGACGGCGGATAAGTTAGTTGTCCCTGGTGACTTCAACGAGGAGACAAGTTCGCCACCATCATCAGCGCCTACGCTCCACCAATGACGAGCTCTGATGCGGCGAAGGACAAATTTAACGAGGATCTGCACGACCTGCTGGTGACTGTGTCGAAGGTGGACAAGTTAAGTGTCCTTGGTGACTTCAACACCCGCGTCGGGACGGACCACGCTGCCTGGCAGGAAGTGTTGGGTCCTCATGGTCTCGGTAGCTGTAACGATTATGGCCTCCTTCTTATGCGAACCTGTGCGGAACACCCTCTTCCACCTTCTGACGCGGGAGAAGGTCGCCTGGATGCACCCTCGGGTGCAGCGCTGGCAGCTGCTGGACAATGATTTTTTCAGGAGGCGAGATTGACAGGACGTGCTGGTAACCAAGGCGATCCGCGATGCCGATGGTTGAACGGATCACCGCCTCGTCGTCTCCCAAATGAGGCTCCGACTTCAACACCGACGGAGACCTCAAGGTAAGTGACTGCCAGGTAAGTTATATACTTTGTTGTTAAATTTGCCTGCTCACTGTTTTAATTTCAGCAACCAAATAACCGAGAAATTCGAGAACCTGCATATCCCAGATAATAACGCCACCATGGAAACACGATAATGCCAACTGCGAAATGTCATCCAGTCCACCACCCTCGAAGTCCTGGAATGCGCACGCCGTCCACACCAGGACTGGTTTGACGACAAGGAGGCCGACATCAGCAACATACTCGCGGAGAAGAATTGACTACAAAAAGCCTACATGGACCTTCGGACTGATGCCACCAAAGCAGGCTTTTTCAGATGCCGTCACCTTGTACAGCAACGGCTGTGGGAAATGCAGTACGCCTGGAGGGTCCGAAAGGCTGAGTAAATCCAGGAGTTTGCGGAAGGTAATGAAATGAAAAACTTCTTCAAAGCCACCTAGGCCATCTACGGCCCTGTATCAAGGGACCGCACCACTGCTCAGCTCTGATTGCACAATACTGCTGATAGAGTAATCCGAAATTGTGAAATCCTGGACCGAGCACTTCAGAAGTGTCCTTAATGACTCATCAGCCATCGCTTATGCTGCCATTGACCGGCTCCCTCAAGTGGACAAGAACAATGACCTGGATCTTGCGCCTTCCCTACCAGAAACCATTCGGACCGTGCATTAAATTTCCAGTGTAAAAGCACCGGGATCCGTCACTATCCCACCGGAAGTCTACAAGCACGGCGGGCCCCGGCTGATGGAGGAACTCACAACACTATTCCAGGAAATGTGGTGCCAAGAAAAAATTCCTAAGGATTTTAAAGACACGACCATCATGCCTCTCTACAAGCGGAAAGGGAATCGGCAGCGCTGTGATAACCACAGAGGCACCTCTTTGCTCAACATCGCCTGGAATATCTTTGCCCGTATCCTTCGCACTCGTCTGAACGGTCACCTAGAGCAGGACTGCTCCCGGAAAGCCAATGTGGCTTCCGACGACACCGCGGAACACCTGACATGATATCCCTCAGTTACAAGATAAGTGCCAGGAGATGCAAACTCGCCTTTACACTACCTTCATGGATCTGACAAAAGCCTTTGACACGGTGAATCGCGACGGACCGTGGAAAGTCATGCAGAATTTCGTCTGTCCTGAGCAGTTCATGCACATGGTGCACCAGCTTCATGACGGGATGACGGCGCGCGTCACTGACAATGAGATGGTATCCGAAGCATTCGCAGTGAACAACGGAGTGAAGCAGGGCTGCGTACTGGTCCTTAACCTGTTCAGTCTCATGTTCTGCTATGCTGATGGACGCCTACCGTGATGAGCAGCCTGGGATCCGCATCGCCTACAGAAATGACGGGCACCTTCTCAACAGTCGGCGTATGCAGGCTACAACGCGCGTGTCTACTGGTAGAGTCCATGACTTGCTCTTCGCGGATGACTGCGCCCTGAACACTGTGACGGAGGAGGACATGCAAAGGAGCATGGACCTCTTCGCCGCAAGCTGCGCCAATTTTAGATTAATAATCAGTACAGCCAAAACGGTTGTAATGCACCAGCCGCCACCCAGCGCGGAATACATTGCTCTTCGAATCAACGTCAACGGTGCTCAACTCAACTACGGGGAAAACTTTGCTTATCTGGAAAGCACGCTCTCACACAACATGAGAATCGATGACGAGTTTGTCCAACGGATTTCTATAGCCAGTCATGCCTTCGGCCGACTGCAGGCCTCCGTGTGGAATCGCCACGGTATTCACCTGAACAACAAACTGAAGATGTAAAAGGCTGTCGTCTTGACGGCACTCCTTTATGGAGCGGAGACCTGGACCGTCTACTCAAGCCAAGTCATGAAGCTAAATAACTTTAATCTCAGCTGCCTCTACAGAACACTGAAGCTGAGATGGTAAGACAGGATCCCAGACACATAAAGTCCTGGAGCGGACCGGAATCGTCAGCATCCATGCCATGCTGAGGCAAGTGCAACTACGATGGAGCGGCCACCTGGTGAGAATGGACGACGAGTGACTTCCTAAACGAATTTTCTACGGCGATGTCGCTACGGGTGCTCACCGACCGAGGGTCAAATGTGACGCTACGAGGACACTCAAGTAATCTCTGAAGCAATTGCAAAGCAACCAGACGACCTGGAAGTGTCACGTGCAGGACCGACCAACATGGAGAAGATCCGTGAAGACTGGTGCAGCAATCTATGAGGCCAACCGGATCGCCACTGCTAAGGCCAAACGGGCAGCTCGCAAGTCACAAGCACCACCGATCAACACCACCGATGCCCAAGTCCTGGCAACATGCCCACGCTGTCAACGCGCATTCCATACGTGAATCGGCCCAGTCGGACATCGATGCCATAAAAATCCCACAATATCAACCTCTGCCACACCTACCTCAGACCCCACGACGACAACCAGCCCAACCACTGATAGCAAATTCATCGATGCCCCGCCACCCATGATCACTGAAACCACCCTCCCTCCTCCACTTCCTGCACTGATCACGGCGACGAACACCACTTGTCCCACTCCCACCACCTCAGTAGCCACCTCCAACTACCTGCTACCTCCTCCTCCTCCTCCACCACCACCCCCAGTTTCAACGATGTGGACTCGGTGCTAGCCTGTCCTCGTTGCGATCGCACATTCATCTCACATATCGGCCTGGTCAGTCCATTGCGAATCCATCGCACAGAGACTAGCGAACTAGTGCCTCGAGCACCAACACACAGCAGAGACCACGACCTCCAATGCCCTCACTGCCTCTCCCGCATTCACTCACCGCATGGGCCTGATCGGTCACATGCGCATCAATGAAAGCGGAATCAACCGTTATGTCAACACCTCTAACACATCTGCACCCACCAACTTTTCCCATATTCATCCCAGGAGCTCGACTACCAGTACTCACAGCAGATCCCTCCTAGACTCAGCACCTCCCGACCTATATTTTCCTCATTGTCACCGCACGTGCACATCACGGATCGGCCTGGTCGGTCACTTGTGAATCTATCGCACAGAGACCGGCGAACCAGTGACAGGAGCACCAACGTACATCCGCCGCACCCGACTCAACTGTCCGCACTGTCTACACACATTCACACACCACATGCGCCTATTTATTCACACGCGTCTCCATTAAAACCTGCGGTAGAACACCGCTGGCTATACCAAAACAACACATCTCTACTCATCAGCCTCTGCACCTTTCATGATCACACGCAACACCAAAAAAACAGGCTCTCAGTCTGCATAGCTGATTAAGAAGCAAGTATGATCCTCGGCTCATTCTCCATGTGTCTCCTCTTTAGCATGTGTGGTCTGAGCTTGAGAATATCACAGGGTGATAAGCGCCATGGGTTGGAAAGTTGCCAACTGACAGGATAACTCGGACCGCGTGGTCAACCCAATGTGTGTTTTGCGTGGAGTGTCTGACTGGCGGACTGAGAGTCAGGCTGCAATGGCTACTTAATGTGGCCTTTATGGCACTCCCACTCAGTTGGATCTGAGCCAGGTGTCGTCGTACGCCTAGGGGCAGCTCCAGCCGCGCCAGTCACATGCGCCCTCTCCCATCTCCGGTCTCCTTGACTCGGTCTTGACACCGGGCTCAGATGGGGAAGGAGGATTGAGTGCGGTAGCTGCAGCGCAAGGCTACTATCACTTAAAACTTATCTATGCGCAAGTCACCGTCCCTGCACCACCCTTCTGTGGAACATACGATGGACATCGTCAGACTACGACGTTCGAACTGTCGTGTTTTGCATGAAGCGAAAGGTGGGGTGTCTATTGGCTTATGTTGCATCGGCCGTATGGTGGCGTGTTCGAGTGACGCTTGGTGGGGGGCAGCTGTGGCCGTCTGGATGCAGGCGTGTGTCCTGTTGGATGTGGGTCAAATGACTACAGGTCAACGAGACTGGAGCCGCTCACGGTGACTGTGAATGACCCCGAGGCTAGACATCGGAATGTTGGCAGGTGGCGACAGATTCACCTTCTTCGCATAAAAATAACAAAAGCTGACTTTGCTACAATAGGAGTATAAGGATGTTTCTGGGCATGTTTTCCGTAAAACGTGTTTGCGTTTATATACGTCGAACACCAGTAAATAAAAAGTCCTGTTACATAAGTAGTAATTTTTATAATGCTCTGCGCAGGTTGTCCTATCGACCTGCAGTTAAAATCTAGCATTCCGGCGTGATTGAAATATCCTGAGATTAGTCCGCATGTCAACCAATACTTAAACTCCACGTAAGTAATCACGTCGGGTCGAAGTAAAATTTGAAAATTTAAATTGATGTTCGGGGGTAAGGCAACTAATATACTCGAGGCTGTTAACTCCTTTTATTTGACAGTCAAAAGTTCCGCAGGTTACCCTATCCTGTCTAAAGATGCAATTTGAATATTCCTTGGTGCTCTAAACGTTTACAGATAAACAAGGTGATTTAGCAATCCTGTTGCAGTGGAGAGCAGACGAAGGAGTTCCCAGTGGTTGACAACACGGATGTCCCCAGATCGCAAGTCAGGGAAGACGAAGTTGGACAGGCTTTACTGAGGCTTGAGGGCGCCCAGAAAGCTCAGTAGGCAGCTACCGCGAGCTCTCTCACCGGGCAAGTGCATGTCAGTGTGCGCCATCGACAGTCTTAGCAGTCAGTGCGTGTGCGATTTTACTCTGTCGCCTGCAGCCAATGAGTGAATGACACAACTTGATTGGCTTCGGACGCTCACGAGGCCAGGGCAAACTCTCGCTCGGTCCCAGTAGCGAATCGGCAGGGAGAGTGAGGTGGAAAGAAGGGCAGCATGACAAAGTGGCGGCAATGACGATCGTTGGGGTGGACTGCCACAGTACTCCACTCACTCGCTGCATTACATTTTTTGACCATCAGATTCCAGCACTAGCAGAAAGATACTGTCAGCGTAATCTAAAGCCGTCAGACGGCACTCAGGTTCAATGTTTACATAGTCGAAAGCTTGTAGGGTGCCACCGAGAATTCAGTCTGTGACTTAGCTAGGGAGGATGGCCGACAGAACGCAAACTTATCACGGTCTAGCACAAAAATGGGATCTCAATTGACGAGTTAATGGCATGGAGTCCAATAGCAGACCGTTGAACGGAATATTGCTTTAAACCATCTCTTCGGGTAGGAATCACTAACTGCATTTTCGGATACTGGTGGCTGGTGGTAAAAACAAAAATATCTTCCTGTTATTGGTGCACTTGTTCTATGCACTTGTATCTGGGCTTCAAATCCTTTGGGAAATATTACCGAACGAGATTAGGGATACCGAAAAATGATCAGTTAGCAATGCTGCATTTTCATCTATTGGCGCAACCGAGGTTCGAACGCGCGTCCAGTTCATCCTTGGGCGCTTAAGTGTAATCTCCTGTCAAGCTGTGCTATCACGCTCAGCTTCCATCGACTGATCTAGAGAGTATGTAAGGTCATCGGAGAATGACGCACACCAATCTACTCCGATTACATGACGGAAGTAAGGATATTTTAGACCTGTGGCCATCCAGGCTGCTGCGTAGTGATGACCCGCCACTGAGAATTGTTCATTGCCGAGATCATGGACAATGGACCGGCGACCTCTGACTTTTGACCACCATCAGCCGGAAGACCTCACCGCCAAGTGCTAGTGCATCCCCACTTCCCGTCTTGTGGTTCAGTCGCATTTCTGTTTATTCAACCATCAAATCACTACTGTATTTAGCAAGTAGCCGCAATCTGAAAACTTAAACGTCCGGCATATTTGATTGTCGTCGGTCTTCGAGGCTGCTCCTGATACGCGCACGGGGCAACGCATATCAAAAGAAGTACCAAAATTTGGCGTATCAGCACTCTTTTGAAGATAAAGAGCTCACAACCATTATAAAAATATATTTGCTTACCGGGAAGTTGGCTACAGGGGGTATTGATAAAGATATATATATATCTCGGTTCTAAATTCCTGACCGGCATTTTTTGGGAGGAGGGAGGGGTCAAGTAAGTTGTTTTTCGCATTTTCGCTTAAAACTTACACGCATAGCTGAGAAAAATTATCAGATCTGGTGTACTTTCAGACGTTAACCATAAAATCCTGGCTACGCTCGTTACGTTTTGCCGCACAGTTCACTATTAAGCATAATGACCTCTCGATGCAACTCGGGACAAAGGAAATATATGGTGGTAAATGTCTTTGCTAATATACAAGCTCTACTTATGCGAGCGGAAATTGGGCAATTGGCTCATAAACTAACTTTCACCTGTAATTTTTAATTCTTTCAACCGCAGCGATTTCTCTGGTAAACGATGGTTTCAGAGAGGCTACTTATAGGCTATCGTATTAAAATTCACGGTGAACTTAGAAAACGAATATTATTTTTTGTGTTTTAAAAGGTCCACTTTGCCAACATCCGACCGGACCCAAAAGTCCATTCAAAAATTTCAAAGAGGTCATCAGGACCTCATTGGCATCAGTAACTTATTATTCCAGGGATCGCCTTACTAATTAAGGATACGTAGGCCTTGATATGCTTTCTCATAACTAACCCCCGTTACCATAGTACCGTTTGCCTGTACTGCCTGGACTACTACTGATTTTTTGAACAGAAATGTTGTTTCCTTCGAAAGCTGACTTGATATAAGTATGGCTTAGTATGGCCTTGGTTAAAAATATTTAATCTCCTTGTTGAGCTACTGGTAGGGTTGAAATTAGTTCCCCACTAAAATACTTGCTCGGGCTTGTCACGAGGCTATTCAAATGCATGGGATGCCAGCTATCAGTTGTTGGAACCTCACGGCCACTTTTAGAATATTTTTGGTTTTTGTGTACTTACCTATGCTCCACTGCTTGTTAGTCTCCGGTTCACGCGAAATGTCATGCTCTTTTGCGAGGACGCTCTAATGCTCTGACATTTGTGTCGTTTCTTAAAGTTTTGCTGAATGAGGACTATGAGACCGGTTAATGTACCAAGCTCACCTGACAACAGCAACTAAACCAAAAATGCTCATTCTGATCTGCGTGTTTGTTGAGAGTACTCCTGGGCCCTGATTGTTTTGAGGGATTTTTTTAACTGCAATTTCCTGAGCCATCGTAAAAGTATCCAGGCTTTTAAAATTTAAATGGTAACAGTCCGGCAAACATGCAACCAGCTAGTCACTATGCGATTTCCTGCGTTGGCTGTAGAACCTCAGGCCACAGCGCAAACACGTCCTGCACACTATTCTCATGCAACTAATTTCTCTAACCTGGACATTTTGTGCAGCAGTATGTATACTGCTGCTGCGCTGGATTAAAACGGGGGCTAGATCAGGGTACGGCAGGCGTTATTCGGTATGCGCTGCCATAAACAATGCCGCACAGGGGGTGTGTGTGTGTGGTGGCATGTGTAGGGTCGGCTCCAGTCGTGCCAGCCACCTGCGCCCAATCTCGCCTCCGGTCTCCTTAACTCTGTCTTGACATCAGACACAGGCGGGTGAGGGGGGAGAGAGAGAGAGTGCGGTAGATGGAGTGCGAGTCTACTATCACATAAATCTAATTCATGCACAAGTGACCATCCCTGCGCCACCATGCTATGGAGCATGCGGTAGATCTCGTCAGATACGACGGTCAGACGGTCATGTAACATTACAGACACATGATCAAAGGAGTTAACAGTATCCAGTCATTATTTGCTGTTCACAAATTTGAATTGACTGCGCGTGCCGAGTACCCAGGGCTTGACGCATTAAGTATTCGAGATAGTCCTTTCTGTGTAAACTATTCAGGTTAAAAGCCGTGCTTATATTTAGATTTTGTTCACTCCTTGGGGCATAGACTTACGAAATCCAGACTTGAGAAAGCCTTTGTACTAATAGTGTTGTAGGATTTTTGGTTGGATATCAGAGAACCAATGACTGAACAAAACGGAACTAGAAAGCGGGTTAGTATAAAAACTCACATTCTGAGCGTGAATCGGCCTGGTTTGACATTTGCGGACGCAATACAACAAAACTCCGACAAAATCAACTTCCGTGTCAGCGAACATCATCTTTGCGACAACCATCCAGCCCCTCCCGACCTCCTGCCCCCGCTGCACCCGCGAATTCACCTTACTCACCAGCCGGGTCGGTCACCTACAAATCTATTGCAAGGAGACTGGCAGACCAGTGACTGGGGCTCCGACATACAGTCGCCGCGCCCGCCTACCCTGCCCTCACTGCTCCCGTACATTCACATGCCTCATGGGCCGCCTCAGACGCAGGCGTCTCCACGAAAACCTGCGGTAAACCACCGCAGGCTAGCCCAAGTCAAAACACATTAACTCTTCCCACACACACACACACACCATTTCGACCGTCGAAATCCAACGATGTCCACCCCATACTCCACAGAAGGGTGGCGAAGGGACGGCGTCCGGTCTTAAGACACTCTCATGAATACCGAAGTTAGGGTCGGGCGCAGGTGAATCATATCCCACTATAGCCACAAAAGGCAGTAGTGGGTGGTGCGGCATGAGCCGACACCTACGTGTGCCCAAGTTTGGCACGCACACCCCCATGTTTGGCACTTGTTATGGGACCGCATCCCAGAATAATAATGCCTGCCGCACTC
>WEDG01001096.1:0-16799 GCA_017591395.1 Schistocephalus solidus | reverse complement strand
CTGCAGGAACGACTATATTCTCTCCCTTATTAGAGTATATCGTTCAGCAGGGTGCTGAAACACTTAGCAAAGATCAGTGGATATCCTTTCCTTTGAGGTGTGCGCGATTTGATTCAGGTAAGCCCTAGATAACTACACAGTTCTCTCAGTCAAGGGGCTTCCCTTTAATACTGCCGACCATCTGATCGTTCTGTTTGGGCGAGAACCAAAAAGACTATCGAAATGCGGGTGCGTGTACGCGCAAAAGACGAACTGATTCAACAGACTTTGGACTATGACCACCTTTGGATTGAGAGATAACATTGTGTTTTGCTCAGTATGCATCAGCGATGGCATATGTCAGTATGCCTCATTAGCCAGCGAGACGCATAAGGTTGCCCAAATGTCAGTAGACGAATGTGGAAGGTAATTGAATGGATAAAATGGAGAAAGAACGTTGACTAACACGCAAATAATTTAGTCTGACCAGCTCCTGTTTGATTTGTATTTTTAACGTCCTTCCTTCTGTCACCAAGGCTTCGCTCTTAGAAGAGCCCATTTTTACGCCTTAAGAATTTAAGATATGGGAAAGAAATACGTCAGTTATACCTAAAACATTTTCGGCAGACTACTAAGTGCGAATAGTTGCATGTGCTTTTCAGTTATATATTACAATACGCGATTGCGTTGTGATTTCTCTTAAGTCTTCAAGGAATCCCTTTCAGATACATACATTCAAGGGCAAAATCCGTCATGAATATATTAGACTTTGCACAGCAAGTGCAAGATTTGCTGTCTTGATAATCTCCGCAAATTTCGACTTTCGATCTATTGCTTATAATCTCAGTTAATGCGGAATTTTATTATTCAAAGCGTTTTTAAAAAGTACTATTTCAAATAACGTACCCATGCTTGCGTCCGTTATCCAGGGGTCCTCGATCAATGCAACGCCTGATCCCTCTTATGCAAGAACCTGTACCATCCATCTTCACTTATGTTTTTGGAATGTATTCGCAAGTTTTTCTATCTATTATCATCGATATTAAAAGCGTGTGGTAGAAACACAAACAAGGACTATAGGAAATGATGTTAAGAAATTTAAAAAGGCATAATACTCAGTATGAAGAGCAAATAATAGATTTGAGGAAGGCATAAGTAAAAATGCTGGAAATTGATATGTCGTTAAAAAGAATGGCAAAGGAGGAGGAAATAAGAGCGGATCACAGTCAAAGTACACAATTGAATGATTTCTGACAGTTATGAGGACCCTTCCCCGGTTTCCGCGTACGAACATGATCAACCTTAATCTCAGGTCATCGAGTGTAAAGTTTGAAGTGAAGAGACGAGTGAATAAGAGGAACCCTAATGCAATCGACGGAATAGTGGATGCCTACGTGTCATAGTACACCAACTGAGTGTGGGATGAAATTGAGTCTTAAAAGTGAAGAGAGATTACGTTCGGGCGAGCTGCCGATGTAAATACATATCACATTCCATCAATGCCTTCTTGATATTACTTTTCACTGTCTTCTTCTACTAACACAATTAACTGAATATCCTGAATACGTTAAAAATTTTTAATTTTATTGCTCGATTGATAACCTGGCATTAACGGCTTTCATGGCATCTACCAATCACAACGTGTTTTTATCCTTTTGCTGTAATTTCGTGCTATTGATAGCACGGTTGGATCTAAAAATAAAAGCATATTGGCTGCAGTTTTTAAATATTGGCCTCGTTGACAATCATTGGTGAATTCAGTGCACAATTGATGCAAGGTAGTAACGCTTCCAAACCTATGTCAACCTTCTCCACAGATGACCTCATACTTACATTTCAAGCGAAGAAAGGCGGAAATAAATCAACATAAATATCGAGGAAAATAAGATAAGTGCAGTTGCATACATGTTCATGTGAAGTCAGCGGAATAAATGGCGGACCACTAGAGGCGCATAGCAGTCAGCTACCAGAGTAAGGTATATTCTCTTTAACGCAATGCAGTCTTTTTTTGCATCTGAGGGAATCGTTACCCCAGTGTCCACTAGGGAGAATTAGCTAATTGTTGACTGGAGCGCTGCGGCACTATGCAGCCAAAAAGCACGCATACAGTGATGTTCACATTGCAGGTACCCATGCCTCAGCTAAATGTGCATTTTCGAGCACTTTAGGCCTGAGAAGGTAAAAGGCTTTTAGGCGTGACGTCAACACTCGAGCCGTGAGCATCTGTTTACGTGTTTTGTCAAGTTGGTGCCGGGTGCTGGTGAACTGTTTGGGCTAAATCGACCGTATGAGTTTTTTTACTGCTTTTTTTCTAGTTCACCGTCTATACCAAAAATTTTTGACTATTGTTTTCAAAATGGGAAATCGTTCTGAATCGGATATACCTACCATATTACCCATTTCTGCTGTTCATATGGCTGCTGACATAGTGCAGCAATTATCCACTTTGAATTATTTTATACCGCGATACTAATTGTGTAATGATCGGGCCCTCTGGGCCTTACATAAACAATTTATTTATTTATCATCCTTCCAACATACTAAGCCTACCCAGCAATCCTATGTTTTGTTTACCTGCCTGCACCACTTTACATGAATCTAGTTCAAGGGAATATTTGAAGTCAGAAGGTGCTTCGATTGGATATGTGATTATGATGTTGCTGGCATCATGAGCTTTTTTGACATATCGTTGGGTCATCTGCCCTGCTAACGTCCGTTCATCAAAATTGATTAAAGGAGTGATATGCGTTCATGGGCACCTCTTTGAGAAGGCACAGTTCTGAGGCATAATTTAACAGAACATTTTGCATTACAATGTAACGAAAGTCTTCTTTTGCGGATATCGGTGACCTCTGGAGAATGCCTGTGCATTCATTACTTTCCAATATATGTTAGGATTTTCCTCAAGGTGTGACGAGGTCATTTTTCTTTCTCGTCACTTACGGTCTCTCAGTTGTTATTAATAGTCTGCGCAATACCAGGCAGTAATATGTTTACAATGCACTATTTTCATGTATTTTTCATCAAAAGGTTTGGGAATTATACGCAGCATGACTACGGAAAAAAGATGAGGAATATTTTTCGGGAATGTCATTCTGCAATTAATGCTAAACCGCTCTGAGGCTGTTATCGGGGCTTAGGGTCCAGCACTAAGGGCTTCTGGGGCGAGTGAGTACTGTAACCAAACGGCGAGAATATATTTCACCAATTTCAGGAATTCCTGTCAGGTACCAGCTTTCAAAAGCAACGTCTCTCATGAAGAGTTTTTGCTCCTCTTAACAGGAAATTTAACATATGCTGCGTTGATAACTACTGCTCATGGTCGTAGAGTATATCCGGCAGTCAACTGTAGCTCGTTTGGGTATTTCTACTAGATTTCTACTTTAACCTAGCCGTTTTTATAGGCTGTCCATATTATATCGCCTGGGTTGGCTTACATCGTGCCCGTTCGTAAGTATGAATGTTATAAATAAAGCCGATTTAGACGGAAACATGTTTCTATAATTTGGGATGATTAGCAAAGTTTAAATAATGTACTTACAACCAAATGTCTCGAGGTGTACATAAACAAAATTTGTGTCAGATTACGCGGGAAGAAAATGGGAGATTCAAACAAATAACCAGAGGATTGGGGGACACCAAAAGGAGCTAGTTTTCCGAGACAAAAGATAAAATGTAAATTAAACGGTTTATAGTGTCGATGGAGATATAAAATGTCATTTGAAGGGATACACTGTTAAGTATGAGTGCGTCGACTGTGGGACAAAGGTCTAAAATTCTAGTGTTACAGGAGGACAACATACCTGGAATGTACACTCCCACCCAGGCTTTGCGGTTTATTTTGAAGCGAATATCATCCAGCGCTTGGTTCGTTGTTCTCTTACAGACATAAACTGCGCACTTTTCTCACCTATCTAACTTGTTGCTTTCTCAATACAACATACCTCACCCTACTGTCGTTTGAATCCGCAGCTCTTCCACGACCGTTTTTATTCCAGTGTCCTCATGTGGTGCCACTTTGTCAATTACAAGGACCAGATCTTCAATATGGAGTAGTGGGGCCTCACGAAGCCACCTTTGCCTGGCCTGTAACGATGGTAGGTAGGCACTTTCTATCTTTTCAGAATCTTTTCGCAAGCTCTAGTGCCTGGTTCCTCCTCCGGTTAAGTCTACAGGAATTGCACTTTACCGCAGACTACGAAAACGTTCCAAGCGCTCAGCGAAAAAAATGTTGAGGAGTGAGCACAGCGTTCTCATTCGGGTCCATGCTGTTCTTCCAAAGCGGTTGATCATTCATTATCTTTTCGGTTTCGGTTATTGTTGTTAGGAATACCTCGTCTGTGACCACCTCTGAACCCTAAACGGAACGTAATATCTGTCTGATATACTGGATTAGGCGCTCCCATACTCCTCCTTGATGATTGGCTGTCGGAGGCGTGAAGCTCCAGCTGCATCCTCTTACCGCTAGAGAGCTTGGTATTCGGTCTTGGTTCCATTTCTTCAGTTCATTCTCAGCCCCTTTGAAGTTGGGCCCGTTGGCGCTGTTAAGCTTTTTGTGGGCATCTTCTTCAAAGCAATAAACCTAACGAAAGCACACAAAACGAATCATTCTCCATATTTGAGTTTACCTCGATGTGGACCGCGCAAATTCTGAGACATGTGAACAGGCAACAATATCTCTTTTTCCAACCATCGGGCTACGTTCACCTGAAATGGTCTGAAGTAATCGACACCCGTTAACGTGAAAGGTGGGTTATACGGCTCCAGTCTATTCAGCGGCAAAGGTGCCATCAGTTGTCGACGGGGTTAAAATTGCCAGCGTTAAAACGCACAAACAAGACCCAACGACTCGTTTGATGAGAGCTTGACCCCAATTATCCAGTTTCTTTCTCGTAGGGGATAGCACTTGTGTGTGATATCCCCACCCTGACCATTTAGTCGATGGATGTGTTATACGGTTAGTCGACATACGAAATGGGTTTGAGATAGGGATGACAGGCTGTTTTGTTTCGTACGGAATTGGCGCGTATTAAAGTCACCCTCAGACTCTAATCAGACCATTAGAAGAATGGTGAAAGGTGCTTCATCGGACTGTTGGTCGCTTTCATCTTATGAAATCGGTGTTTCGCAAATGTCTCTGTATGTGCTTAAGCTAATTCTGGAAGAATTGTCTCTGGATCAACCTCAAGACCTCGCTTTCGCCACGTTTTATGTCTGCCACGGTGAGTACCTTTGAAACGGGTTCTGATCGATGCCAGACTTTGTTCTTCAGGAAAACTGAAATCGTCACAACCGAGCAACATGCCTTAGAAGTTTCCGCCAGCTAACACAGCCAAAAAAATCACCCAACTAAGAAACAGCAACGGTTCGTTGATTTAGTTCCTTGGGCCATTCGTCAGACTACTTACTCAGGAATGCGGGACCCATGAGCCACATACTATTTTCCAGCCTGTCATTACCTACACCTCTTGATGCTACGTCTGCTGGGTTACTCTCGGAATTCACGCACCTCCATTGTGAAGCGTCTGATAATTCTAATATGGTAGAGATGCGTTTAGCTACGAATGTTTCGAGACGTGACGTAGTGTTCCGTATTAATCTTTAGACTACCATGGAATCTTTCCACATGGTCTTGGATGACATCAGTAGTGTTATTTTCGACTCGGCCTGTTTCACTAGTTTGGCAGCCATAATTGCAGCAGTGAGTTCTAACCATGGTATGCTTTGGACCTTAAGAGGCGTGACTCGCGTATTGTCCTAAAAACTTTGTGCATATAGTACCGTCTTTAGTAGTTGCATGAAGGTAGACTACGGCCCCGTGCCCGCTCTTCGACGCGTCCGAGAAACCGTGTAGTTGATACTGCTTAGCAGTATCTTAAGCAGCCGGGGTCAAGCAGTGTCGGATTTGAACATTGCCAAGGCCCTGAAACTCTTTCATACACGTAAACCACTGTCGCACGTACTCGTTGTCAATCTTATTGTCCCATCCGAGTTTCGATCGGCACAACTGCTGTAGTATTAACTTTTAGAATTTAGAACGGGAGCGACAGATCCAAGTGGATCAACGAGGGCTGAAATATAAGAGAGCATCACTCTTCTGGGAACAGTATTCTTAGGGCACTTGACTGTAAAACTGAAGGTGCCTGTAGCTTTGTTCCATTCGACACCTTGTGTTCTGTGGGTATCGGCTGGTTTAAGATGGAGACACATTCCCCCGTGGACTCGCTCATCCTCAGGGATATCTATTAGGGTCTCAACCGAGTTGCCACGCCATTTATTTAGACAGAAGGCAGGGTAGAGGTATTTCAAAGTGCCCGCGAGTCAGATGTGCATGGGATTCGAACAACTGCAAAACTCTTTTGTCGTCTACGGAATGGGATTTGCCTAAGGGCTTGGGCTCACCGAACTTAAAGTTTTACATCTGTTCTAGCCTTTCTGTGACTAGGTCCTTCCCGCTCAAAAAGTTGACGTTTGCTCCTCGACGATCTTGTTCAGCTACTGACCCCAACCGAGAGGGGTCCGAATAGCCTAGGGATCCTCCTGTCCGTCGTATCGGTGTTCGAGTGCCCAATGAGCTGCAGGCACATTCATACCGATTAGTATCGTTTCATTCGCTCCGTTGAAAAAGGGGCATTCGATGTCGCGTTAAAGTGGCCAACGCGCTGCCTGGTTTCTAGTTAAGGCAAACAATTTTAACTTAAGAAGATGGCTGAGGGACAAGGCCTCTTCTACTTCCAGTCTGTCTTGCCCTTTCGTCGCACCTATCTTAAAACCCACTATTTCGGAGCTCACTTCTGCTGTTTGAATGACGGTGGATACTGACAGCACTGCTAGTTGGCCAATGAGGCCTAATCGTTTTAACAAAATTTCCTCGATAAGCGTAGTGTCTGAGCCACTATCGAGGAATACATATGTGGTAACTGAACCGAGAGACCCAAACACTTTAACAGGTAAAACTCCTAAAGAAACAACTTGCCCAGCACCGCATGTTGTGAGACAGTGGGATGTTTCGGTATTCGAATCTGTGCGCTCTTTCGTTGGAAACACACCAGCCCTGTCTTGTTTTCGGTGCAGCAGCGGGTGAGGGCGCATGGAGCACCACGCGACGCCGCATGTCTTATGCGATCTACAGTTGAAAGCATTGTGATTGGGTTTTAGACATGAATGATATAATCGATTAAGTTCCACGAAAGCTAGTCTTTGTGTCAGGTTGAGGGTTGACAAAACATGCCACATTGGTCGGTTTAATGATCTTCTTCACATTGCAGGCACCGTCGGCGCAGTGCCGAGGAGCTAGCCGTACTGGAGCTGTTACTACAGTCTTTGTGTGTTGCGTATATTCCTTGTGCATCAGTCCTCGATCCAACGGGGTAACGATTGGGCACGGAAACTGGACCTGAGAAAGTAGGATCGGTGTACCAACAATTCATCGGGCTCTCTCGTCCACAAATTCTGTTAGATCAGAGAACGTTGGCTCTGTACCAAGAAGTAACATCGACGAAACAGTTTCTGACCATTTGAACTGAAGCGGTTGAGGGAAGTCGCTTGACAATCGCGGCCAAGCGTCCTAGATGAATTTAGATCTGCTATATACTCTAACTGCTGTAGTGTTCTTGCAGTTCCTCATTTCCCCAGCCAGCTTCATCCGGGTGGTAGGATCCATAGATTTTATTACTCCACCGTCAATTAAATTATCTATGTTAGCCCTAACAATGGAGTGGAGTTGGCCGAGCCGCCGTTGAAGAGTCTTGAGAGCCCTCGTGGTACCCTTCACTAGGCTCCAAAAATGACGTAGCTCTCAACGGCTTCTCTGACCTCACCCCATCAGTAGTAGATCAGGTAGAAGAGTCGAATTTCGTCGTCACTAACCCTTTTTGCAATTCCGCTCTCAAATTTTCTTAGAATCAACCAATATTTGAGAGGTTTTCCATCAAAATCCAGCATTTCCCGTTGGGGAAGTAAGAACTGAGGAGCCGTAGGGTGCTGGTGACAACCCTGACAATCTGATTTCTTAGCTTCGTAGCACTGTGAAAAGCTAGGCTCACGAATGCGTGATTGCTTAATCTCTGGATCAAAGTGGGGCAGCGGCCGCGAACATCCAACAAAGGAAGACTCACCGAAAGCGGCGTGTTTCGACGCCGATAGGGGTGTATTCACTGCTGCGTCTGGGCTGGATAATTTAATTTTCTGTTTCAACTGTTTCCCCAAAGCCGTATCCTTTCTGTAGGATTCAAGGATTGTGTCATTGTCCCCACGGTGGGAGGGTATCTATCCAAGTCCGGGACTGATAAGGATTTCTGCGACCCTTCCATATTTAGTGCTTCGTATTTGGTTAACTTAGTAGGATATATCCGGCAGCCAACTATAGCTCGTTCGGGTATTTCTACTAGAGTTCTATTTTAACCTAGCTGCTTTATAGCCTGTCCAGATTAAATCGCCTGAGTTGGCTTACTTCGTGCCCGTCCGTAAGTAGGAGTATTATAAATAAGCCGATTTGGACGGAAACACGGTTCTATAATGTGGGATGATTAGCAAAGTTTAAATAATGCACTTGCAACCAAATGTCTCGAGACGTACAGTAATAAAGAATCAGGTTACGCGGGAAGAAGATGGCAGATTCGAACAAATAACCAGAGGATTGGGGGACAACAGAAGGAGCTAGTTTTCCGAGATAAAACGATAAAAATGTAAATTAAAACGGTAAATAATGTCGATCGAGACATCAAATGTCAGTTGCAGGGATACAGTTAAGTCCGCGAGCGTCAACGGTGGGACAAAGGCGTGGGCACGTACACTTAATAAATAAGTAAAAAGGGAATGCTAATCTGACATGTGAGTGAGGAGAAAAGTGATATAGGCGAACTAGTTCGGGTTACAGCGAAACCTCGTCGAGCATGATTACGACTGCACAGCGTGGGACGGTATTCAATCGCATGATGACAGGGAATGCGAGGACGCGGAAGGAAATGGGGTTATTTCCGCCAGCGGCTTTTACCGTGGCAGTGCAACGTGGATCACGTGACCCACCTGCCTACATAGCCCTGGATTTATTCTCCGTGTTACCGCGGCTTCTGAAAAGCCCAGTCGTTCGGATGCAACCGTTGGTTTCGCTACATGGTCCCTGTGCACTGAGTTTTTGTCTTGAGCACCTAATTTTCTGCAGCCATTTTGACGTATTTGCAAATTGATCGGAAGAGGTGAGTTCTAGAAAGCAGTCACGAAAAGCGAGAGCGACGATCACAGACGCCAAAATTTTACCAACCCGACGTTTTGTATTCTCACTCGAATCCAGAATCGCGGACACTGGCACCAGGAGCAATGGTCATCTGCGCGCTCTCCGCGTGACTAAATACTTAGTCAAGGCCATATCTCAACACAAAAATATGGCGTGGGAAAGTCGTTGCGCTTGTTAATTGACTGAGGACCGGAAAACAGTGCTTGGAGTCGTTATGTCTCATGCGGTTGTCACCTCGCAAGAATTTCGCCCTCGTAAAACTTGAATGTGTGGCTGTGTCCCATCAACTGAACTGCAACTTATGAGCTGGCGTCGTGCTTCCGTGTTCCGTGCTTCACCCACAACTGCACCTGACCCGATAAACGACCTCGGACGTTTCATACTGTTGCAATGCGTCTTTAAGCCTGTTAACCTGACGTCTTAGGGTTGCCCTCGATCTGTGTGCCACCGCACTTCAACGATATGAGAAGGCGACTGACGGCGTAAAGTTAGCCTTGAGACAGAACTTCAGGGCCTCGTAGCTCAGCTGGTTAAAGCCTTGCCTTTGCTGTCATGGGTTTGAACCTCACGCAGGCGGTCGGTTTTTACACAATCGGGTCACAGGAATTATTTAGAATCTAAAAACAAAACAAATTAAAACTAATCCACATATCCTTCATAGGGATATAGCTCTTTGTAAGTTTTGGGGCCAATTTTTGCTCGAGGCCTACCCGCAAATATCTGCTAGGACAGTCTCCTGGTCTATTGCGCCGTCAACTTGCCTGTATAACCACTCATTGATCAAATACTCCACGTCCTTAGTGCATAACTGTAGCAGTTACTGCAGTTGTACTAGCTCGAAACACGTTTCAACTGCGTGCTCACAAATTATCTAAATGGTTTTATCCAGCGGCACGTTTGTAAGCAGACCCTGCATCTCCAGTAACATGTGCCTGTTCAGTAACTTTTTGACCTTTTATCTCATCTACGAAGAAAACGCTATCCCTATGGTAGTTAGTGTAAGCATCAAGATTGCGCCGAATTAGTTCCCCGAATTGTTGGACTAACCATTACGGTGAGTTAACGTGGGGACAACTTTCTCACTGGTAAAAATGTATCCTTTCAGTACTCCTGCCTTGTGCCATTATTCTAGCCCATGTAGTCCGGGGGATACAATAGCTCGCCTATCGCAGAAAAATGTGCTTGGACTTTATGAAGCACCTCTGATCATTCATAAACCGACGCAACTAGATGGACCACAGCCCCAAGTTTATAGTAAAATGACTTAAAAGTAAAAGATTGAAACAAACGAAATATCGATAGTGATCTTATTTTGTTTAGAAGCAATTTTTAAAAAATAAAAACCGAAAATTCGGAAAACTTTCTTGATGAGTAGGCGGAGTTGCTCGTCCTACAATCTATGGTTTGATGAGGCGTTTGAAACTAGAATAGTAGTTAAAACGTCCTCTACCATTTATTTGAACAATGGCAGTCTGAGCCTCTTCTAGTTGTACTTTCAGAAGCATCTTTATTTGACAACAGACGATTGTGAGCGCTCCAGGTGTACTTTGACATTTTTTACTTTCGCTCGTGCTGAGGTTGGCGGTGCTAGAGGAATATTTCATCTGCATGTAGTAGGGCTATCACTTTGAGGTTACGGCTACTTCTTTATGCAGACACCCATCCCATACATGTCCGTCAGTCTTGAGCGTTTGGTGCCTTGCGGATAACGCATTAGGCAATCGTTCAAAAGGAGGGCAGTTCTTATTGAAAGGCACTCGCATACTACGATGTTGAGAGGTAACAGGAAGGCAAGACTAGATAAACAACGCTACCAGCATCCAGCCCGTTACTATATGGCTCCTTGACCAAAGCACTTGTGTTGCGCGTTCATACTCATCAACGAAGAAAATCGAAGGGCTGGCACTACTGCGGGGATGGGTGTCATCGTTGATAAATCTTAAGTTCCTGCCCACTGCGAACCCACATTCTACACCCTTGTCCGCCACCGTCGAGGTCCTTATCGCCACCATAGTTCACGGGCCTCTATCCTCAAAAGCTACGCGAACTATATGCGCAGACCACGCAACAACGAACGGACCAATTGGGCTCATCGATACCCTGACTGAAGTTTATAAATATACTAAGTCAATCGATGTATCGATCTGGCACCGGCGGCATACAGAGCCTTGCGCAACCACCTCCAGCCTTGCGTCATTGATCATTGATTAGCTTCTGCCCCTATAAGTGTAGCCGTTTCCGGTTGCTGTTACTGTCTTTGACGATGGACTACTGCATGACTTCGAAAGCTCAGAATGCCCGACAAATCGTTCCGGTGCTCAGTTAACCTTCTTCGTTACTCACAAAAGCACCTGGAACTCGAACCTTCGCATCCGTTCGTGATGTACCGTTCACTACCACAGCCGCTGGATCTCGCTGTTTGCGCTAACCCAGACTCCGACTGCATAGACTGCAGTTGTTTCCTGTTAAACAACGGTGACCTTTAAACCTTCTCCTGCTTCAAACGAACATTTAGGGCTAGATTTGTTCTCATCCAAACCTTCGGGCGCCCTGTTAAACCAACCTCAAGTGAACCAGTCACCTAATCTTATAAAGGTTGCGACAGTCGATTGTGGTAGTCGGACTATCTACTGTCAGTCCGTCGATAAAAATTAGCGGTACCCCATCAACTGTCATCACAGCTTAATGCCTTCTAATTCCTTCCGCGCCTTACATTAGCATATCTAGACCAGGGGATGTACTAATTACAGACGTCTATGCGGGCGGATTTCAACTCACGACTCCGTTTTGCGTGTGCTTGTATGCCTCGCATTTTTTTTTTTCATCTTGAGGATGGTGATAGTGGCTGTGCCTAGGTCCACCCAAGACACCGTGTGCAATAACTTGTTGCAAGTACGCCCATTGCTTTCCGTTACGCTTTCGACACCGCGCCCTCGGCAATACATCGGCCACCGGCACGCATGTTTTTGGGAAGTAGGGACTGTTGCTGTTGCTGCCGCCGATTTAGCAGTATGGTATGCGTATAAGCGCACGTGTGCTACGCACGTATGCGCACGCAACCGTTTCTTCCACCACCGTGCACCACATATCTCACAGCGGCCGCTAGCTCTCATGTCTCAGTCACGTGAAATGTCGATGCCGCCGCCGACTACGACGACGACCACAAAGACATGCTTCTGCTCTGCACCGCGCCGCCTTATGTGTTGTACACGTGACACTGCTGATTGCATACCTCTCCTCCACGCAACGTCACTCGCGGCAGCATAAACGCTCTGTCGAAGGGCTTTGCCGGCATATGTACGCGTGTGCGTGCTGCAGTTGCCCAAAAAACTCCTGCGCACTCCTGAGCGCACGCGCGCGCGTCCCTAAACGCACACGTCAGTTCGAACGTCTTAGTCCGACGATGTCCACCGTACATACTCCACAGAAAGGTGTTGCGGGACGGTGACTTGTGCGCAAATTAGTTCTAAGTTGTAGTAGACTTTTCAATGCATCTATCGCACTCTCTCTTCCCTTATTCGCCTGTGCCTAAAATCAAAACAGTGAGTAGGACAATTTAACAAAAAAGTATTTAACTTACCTGGTGGTCGCTTGCCTTGGGCCCTTCGTTGGGGTTGAAGTCGGAGCCTCATCTGGGAGATGATGAGACGTCCAACCATGGGCATCGCAGATCGCCAGCACGTCCTGTTGATGGGAGAGAGAGAGCTACGCTTTATTTTGAAAGTAAAATTCCAAAATTTTTCAGCAAAAAATGTCCTCCATTCACCGTGAATAAAGTTGGAAACATCAGCTGCACAAAACCGGAAGATCACAAACAAATGGCCGAAGAATGCACATGAAGAATCATTCTTGAATGCATCTCAAAATATCGACCAAATTGGACTTCGTGCGCCGATGACCTCATTTTTGTTCGAAAAAATAAATAAGGTTAAGTTTCGGTATAAAATGGGTCAGATAGGCTAAACGACATAAAGATAAGATAATTCACATGCGAATGGAGAGCAGAAAAGATGGCGGCTCAATTTTAAAACCCGTCAGAGTCACCTCCGGACGAGAACATAGTCCAGCAGCTGCCAGCGCCGCGACCGAAGGTGCATCCACGTATCCTTCTCCCGCGTCGGAAAGCGGAAGGTGTTTGTCAGCAGTAGACGGTGTTCCGCACAGGGTCGCAGACTTAGGAGGCTGTTATCTTTATAGGCACCGCGACCGTGTGGACCCAGCTCTACCTGCCACACAGCGTGGTCAGTCCCGACACAGGCTTTAAGTCACCAAGGACAGTCAAATTATCCGCCTTCAGCACAGTTACCAGGACGGTGTGCAGGTCCTCGTAGAATTTGTCCTTCGCCGCATCAGAGCTCGTCGTTGGAGGGAGAGTATGCGCTGATACTTGTGGCGATTTTTTCGTTCTGAAGAGGCAGGCGGAGGCTCGTCAGGCGACCATTGACACTGAGGCAGATGGGGCAGACGTCCCACATGTCGTTCCGGATGGCAAAGGTTACATCAGCGTCGCGTCGCTGCTGCCTTTGGGCGGCCGTTCCAGAAGAACGTCTAGCCGGCATCCACCTCCTCCAACTGACCCTGCTCAGAGAATCGGGTCTCGCTGAGAGCAGCAATATCCCACTTGTAGCGCTCTATTTCCCGGGCGACTAGCGCCCTCATCCGTTCCGTCCGGTTGCTCCTCGGATTGTTTTAAAAGGGAACGGACATTCCAGCGTAATAGTGTGAGTTGACTCACCCGAGCAGCCTGGCTAGTATGGCGAGAGGGATTGGGACAGGGGGTATTGTTGTTTGTTTGAGTTTTACGACCGCGTATTTTTGCGATCTGCGAGCCGTGGCCGGCTGCAGAAGACGTGATACCCAGCATTTGTTTAGGGTGTTTTCCCTCGCGAGAAGGCAAGCTCGTACTGTCCGTAAATAGTGCTGCTTGGACATCCCAGATGGCTGTCGAACTCCACTATGGGTCACGGTTTTTAATTTTTGACAGAATTCAGGTCTCACCTCTCTATAGCGTATTGCAGTGTTTTTGCGCTTTGTAGGAATTGCCTCACTTTGCTCTTATCTCTCACGGCACCCAGTCCAAGGACATCAAGCTTCTGCGTTGGTTGACGCTAGTTGGTCGGCCCACGAAGGTTGGATCTCTCCCGGCCGAGGACGTGCATTAAGGGCTTGGGCAAAAAGTGCAGTATGCGACCCTAACTGAGGAAAATACGAGTAATAATGGGACCGGTGGTAAAAAGGGTTTTACGGATGGCGTTAAACGAAGAAAAGGAGAGCACCAACCTAGTCCTAACCTATCCATGGTTTTCGGGAGGGTTAGCTTTGGTTGCTGGGTTAGTAAGGTCGGCCAATAGTTTTCTACCCCAACCCTTGTGCGACTTGCGAGATGCAGTGGCTTTACGTCACGTTGTCATGCCTAGCTGACCCTGACCCACTTTTTACGAACCCTTTAAAAGGAGCAAGTATGGGGTCGGCTTGGCGATTTCTACTACCGCACTAAAAACTGCTGTGGTGTCCTAATAGTCGACGCTTGGAAAGTTGTCATTTCACCTGATCATTCGGTCTTCCTACGGCCAGCGAAATATTGTGTGACCCTTCTAACCCGGTAGGTAGTATTTTGAGCATCCACTCATTAGGGCACATTTGAAGCTGTCAGGTTTTACATTGCAGTCCTAAGCAAAGGGAGTCTCTTCGATAAAAAGGCCTTCCCTAAGAATCAAAACTATTTAAATACCTGTTAATTTCTATATCGGAAATACGTCCACCGCGTATGCTGGGCTCGATGGTACACTTTCGTTTTTGGTTGACGAATTCTAAAAACTATAGCTCGGTGAGGCCTGTGTTTTGTTAGGACACTAACATTGACAGATGCTGAGGGCTATGAGTGTAATTTCCTAGGACGTATCCCATGGGGAGCTCGTTGAACCAAATACAACATCAACAGCGTCAGCAGCAGCAGCAACTGTATCTTCTCGTGCCTAGCAATTACCCGTAATTATGCCTTGCCCCTCCCAACTCATCCCCTCTCCCCTCACACCTGTCGAGTTTGGACGTAACCGGTGGCACCAGCGCCAGCCTGCAAGACGCCAGCTCGCAAAGAGGCCGGTTCTACTGGTGGTGGTGGTTGTGGCGGCGGCGGCGGCAGTATTTCTGGTGAGCTCTCGCACAATGCAGTCTCAAGCGATCTCTCGAAAGGGCTGTGGTGGGCGGCAGCGGTAAAGTGAAAACTTCGTGCGCTGCGTCTTCCGCCTCCTCACCATTGCATCCCTCTGCCGGGCGCTGCCACCTTTATGGCACCGAGACCAGCAAACAACAGCGGCATTCGCTAGGCGGAAGCGGTGGTGGTACGACCACCACCGGCCAAGTGCTTTCTAACTGGACCCAAACCTTGAAGAGGAAATGCAGCAGTGCCGTAGCAGTCTCCCCACGGACAGCCCAACTACTGGGATGTGCGACCGTGCAGTCCCTCAGCGATGTTGTCCAGCTGACTCAGCGTGCATCCACATCACCGGCGACGTCATCGCATGGCGGTAGGTTTGTGCACTTTTTGCTATCCACAATTGGTTGATGAAATATGCGCTAACCGGTCCAAAGGCACTGACCGCCACTCCCAATGTGTAATGAAGACAGTCAGTTAGGGTGGAAGCTACGCGGTCCATTGGAGGTGATATTGCTTTGGTTAGAAACATCACAAGCCAGTACCGCCGAGGGTCTGAAACTTCGTCTCAATCGACATCACTTGATTTGAAAAGGTACATACAGTCCATGCCTGGTATATGACAGGGGACTAGAAACCGCAGCTGCAGTGAGTGGCTGCAATCCGCGAATACTCTTCCTTTTACTCCTAGCAAAGCGAAAACTAATCGACACACTCTTATAGTGAGGCCCGCACCTTTAATATTAAAATTGAAAAATTAGCAAATCAGTTCTAAAACCATAAAAGTTACGAAGCTAGTTGAAGGAAATTAATCATTATTGTTAGATGTATCTCATGAAATTTTTCACAATTTTGTAAAGTGTGTTTTCCGTTTAAAAAGACTACTTAAGTATGGTTGGTATACTACTTATCATGCAGTGTAATCTCTGGATATACATCAGTCACGTCAGAATGCCGGCTTTTGAACGAGCCTTTTTGCCGACTGCCCACAGAAACTGCACTCGGTAAAAATGAATATTTTAACTCTATCGATTTTCTCATTGATCTAAAATGCCCTGATAAATTCCAATGTATTTTATAGATAAAAACATGCCTTAAAGTATCCTATCTTGTACTCATTCGTTAGCAAGTCCCGTCGTCAAATTTTGTCTGGGAAGAAATCGCCTATTTCGGTTGTAACAAAATTTCTTATTATGTGAAAATACCCATTCATACAGCACCGTATCCGACAATCTATTAATGTTGTTTATAAAAGTATACAGAAGTAGACGATATCCATTAGCAATACGTGAGGTCTTTCTCATGGCAGTCGAGTATTTTGGGGTTGCTATTAGGCCGGAGCGTAGCGTACACGATAGTAGGTGTCCAACTCATGAAATCTGATGAGTTTCATTAGTTATGGGCGTTTCGGAAATCAACAGCGTCCACAAA
>WEDG01001094.1:0-93159 GCA_017591395.1 Schistocephalus solidus | reverse complement strand
TTCATCGCTGTGGATCGTAGTTGGTGCATGATTTCTTATGCGTTCGTAACCGATTTGTTAATTGCAGTCATTTCAGTACCCCTGTCGATTCGTGGCGGGAGAATTTCACGAGAAGTTAGCTCGCTCCTACGGGGACGGCTGGTAATCTACACATTCCCATCGTGTCTAATTATTGTGCCCAAGTTATATCACATCGCAGAATATGGAGGCAGAAATTCATGGCGCTTATTTATTGAATGTGGGCTGGAGAAGCAAGACTCAAATAGCTCGCGATTCACGCGGTTGTCACCTCTTGCTGGAATTTCAGTTTCGTCAGACTTGAAAGTGTAAACGGGCCCTGTCTTATGAGCCGCTATGACAGAGTTAACGTCCTTCCTCCTAACTGATGCCACCTGCTCGGTCATTCGCGTTCGGAGTAGTCTCCCGATTTCTCCGACGTAGTTGCTTTGTCCAAAACTTGCCCAGGTTTCGGTAACATCTCCAGGCGTTTTCGGCCGTGCAGTGGGTCATCGGGTCTCATTACTTAGCGCCTAATAGTTTCTTTTGATCGGTGCATAACCCCAACGCCGAGTTACGTGAGAAGGCAGCTAACGGCTTCCAAGACGTTCTTTGGGTACGTTAGCGCTCGCCGAAATTTGGGCCTGGTGCAGTTCAGACTCTCGCCTTTGTTGTGTTTGCAACTGTTGACAAAGTTGCCTGGAAAGCCGTTTGTTCTGAGCACTCTTCGAAAGTTTTGTGATTCGCGACTTCGTCTTTTGGTTCGCTGTAGTGGGTCGCAACGCGCCGACAAAAGCGCTCCTATGCAGCAAGCTTTGTGATCGATTGGTTGGTTGCTGTTGAAGCTAAGTACTTGCGTCGAATTTGTCGCTGTCCTGAATACGTATGCTTTTAGGCCATCAACATGTTTGCGATTTTGCCTGAGCGCAATTACTAGCCACGCGGGGAAGATGCGTGTGACCAGCAGTCCCGATGACAGCCATCCACACTGCCGAGCAATTGTCACGCCAAGCATCGACAATGGTGATTAAATCACGACGAATAAAAACGCGGGTAGGGACCAAAAAGCAATCCCCAACGGTGACTGCCATATTTAATATTTTGTGCCTGGCAACCGCCCCCTTTAAATACTGCTCACCTTGTGCACTCCATTGTACTTCTCTGCAACCGACTCTGATGGTGGGTTCAAGAAAGAATCCGAAACGTCAGGCTTATACAGCTTCTGTTCCAGTGAGCACATCTTCTTCTTCTGAGCTGCTTCCTGGAACTTGCCCGTTCGCTTCTATCGGTAAACCAGTTATATGGAAGTGTGTTGGGTACGTCTGAATACTGAATTTAATCAGATAATACCAATGTACTCACGTTCGACTCTTCCAAGCTTCTTAAGCAAATGGCCATTTCTTACTAACATATTGCTACGTTAAAGGGTTGTTTTTGTTTTTATGTGACTGGGGTTGATTCAGAACTGCTTGGGAGTTTTGGCCGATATAATTGTACTGGTTACCAACTGGTTGCGAGATACATCGTTAACTTACGCTTAGATCATAAGTCACGTCGTATACGGCACTTTATAGTTTTATTCTCTACGTGCTGCTACGTCGCCTGAAATATAAACAGCACAATAGAAGTCGACTTCTATTTGCGTTCCATTCAATCACTTCTCAAGGAGCATGATGACATTATTTCAGGATAACACGTGCGCCTAGACAGCAGAACAGTCTGAGGAAAACATTTGGCAGCGCAAGAGAGACATTTGTTTTGAAAACATAAAATAATGGGCTGCGCGTTATGTGAGTAATAAGCAAGGCCATTCCTCTTATTGTGAGAGTTACTGACTGCGAGCGGGTTTCCAACTGATCTTGGCGTCGTAAACAACCTTGTATTCCCGCATCGACCTGTGCTGTCCATCGCTAATAACCAGCATACCTTGACTTTCGATAAAGATAAAGAACATAAACAGCTCTATCCTCGCGCATTTGGTAGACACAGACCATGGTGTAGATGCAAAGGAGGCCTTCCGGGTGATTTACAAGGTCTCTCAACCGATTCCGAATTCTTTTGATAACGTCTGTTGGCTGCGGTAGAAGCGGCTGCAATCAGGCTACGCAAACCACTCCTGTGCACTCAAACAAACTTTATACAGGCACCGCAATTACCGTGGCAGAAAGCCACCAATTCAGCCGCCCGCATCTAATTATTTGTCCCGGTGGCAACCATTCTTCTGACGATGATCAGAAAACGGACCGCAATTTTGTTTCTTTCCCTTCTTTCTCCCTCCCACAACCTGACGACCGTTCTACTTACCCACTTATTTGACTTAGTTACACAGCGATATAAATGTAAAGGCCTGATGAGAATTTATCGAAAGCTAACGTATGCTCACCAAATTGTCTTTTGAATATCCAAGTTTGGCCAATGAGGCTGGTCTTGGACAACTCTGTGAGCCAATCCGTATCCGGAGAATCTCAGAAAAGGCAGATTTTGATTTATAAGAATCCCTACAGGTTAAAACCTTTTTGACTGCCCTTTTATCGACTAAAGGTAACTGCAGAGGGAGGAGGAGGAGGAGGAGGAGGGAGGAGGAGGAGGAGGAGGAGGAGGAGGAGGAGGAGGAGGGAGGAGGAGGAGGAGGAGGAGGAGGAGGAGGAGGAGGAGGAGGGAGGGAGGAGGGAGGGAGGGAGGGAGGGAAAGTCGCTCCTATTAAAGGAGGCCTGGGCTCTCTCATCAGTCCGCGGAATGCACAGTCCAGCAAAGAAGCAGCAATTACGATGTCATCTTCTATCTTAAATCCCTTAACTTTAAACAAAAGAACGATATCCCCTGAGCTGCTCCAAGTATTTCATCTATTCTCCGCTTTTTAAGGAAATTCCTTCTCAACTGACCTAGACAAAGGAAAAATGCTCATGATTTGAGCGTTAGTTCTTTTGTAATTTTTTTTCTCTGGCGTTTTGATAGCTCCAATTGTTTTCTTGGCATTCTGCACCAAACGTCTACCACTTTCATCAAAAGAGTTAAATTTTGAATTTCTGCTGCAACATCGCACCCCCTGGAGTACTCGATCTCAGTGTGGAGAGACTGCACTGTGGATGAAAACCTGTAATTTTACTGGATAATTTTAATCTCCTCACAGGTGAATGCACGATTTTGGAGTAAACGTTTACGGAAAAATCTTTTCAGACTTAATTTGAATTTTGATAAACATATTTCATCTGAAGTTCTTCATGAGCCTCAGCGGAACAGTCACACACTATTCACAAGCTACTAGCGGATGCAGTATGATTATCAGTGTTAGATATTTTATCCCCTCAGGAAGGAAGGCAAGAACTTGGAGTAATTTTCGGGCTCAAACCTCTTCAGGCTCTGTCCGAAATTTTATAGGAATTACTGAGTTGAACTACATAATCTTCATGGGAATAATATTCACAAGTTGTCAATAGACAGCCTGTCCTATACAAACCTTGCTTGCTTTAATATGCTCCAAGCACAGGTAATGGCCAAAAGCCCAGACATGCGTGTTCTGTCGAGTTTCTGCCGTTGTATGTAGCAGTTGCTAGGGTCTCGGCTCATCACTGCATCCTCTGCGTTCCCGGTGTGCCTGTGGCGGCCCATGCTCACCGTCTTCAGCCCTGCCAATGATTCATATTGCCTTCGTCTGCCAAGACTTGCTATTCGCACGTGACTCGACTTCCGGCTTGCAACATCGTAACGCCGATCGATATTTCTTACATTATCGATTGGTTGCGGCTGCCCACACTTCTCATCCGGACGATCAATAATAAGGGCTGACAGGGCTGGTGACATGACTTGACTGGTTAGAACGCTGGCTGCAACTTCTTGCAGAGTTTCATGTGTTCTACATCGGCTCAGTAAAAATTTGTCCACCAAACTGTTTTTCAGAAGCTTTCACGTTTCTGACCTGCTTACTTTGGGATGCCTTCTGATATATACTCCAGAATGAGTACGTACAAAATACCCAAATGCAGCACTCGTTTTTTCTGATATGGAAGCCGCGGGAAAGAGCAGAGAGCGATTGAGAAGCTCGTGCACCTTATCCACACAGGAGGACGTAATCGCCAGTATCCCGGGTAGGAAAACCGGAAGCCCCGAACTGCAGGTGGTCTTATGCTAAACTCCAGTGAGATAAGGGAAAGGGTTGTAGCGTCTACGCCGTGGTAGTACTCAGAGCACTAAAATCATCAGGCCAAACACCACGTTGTACGTAAAGGCAGAAGGCACCATAATGAGGGATTTATTGCGTACAGAACCCTGAGTTGCCAGCGGTATTGCTGTGTGATTCCTACTTCCTCGTCTTACCATCATTTAAATGCCAAAGGACGTTTGAACTAATCACCTCACGACCAAAGAAGTCCGGAATCAGAAAGGAGGTCACCAGTGACTATAAACAAACTGCTGGCCAGCAGCAATAGAAAGCTCAAAAATTGATCTGGTCCCAATTAAGTAGAAATTCCTGCACTCTTACCTTGACGGTTGGCAGTCAGCGTCAATAAAAAGACGGTTTTACTTTGAGTAGGAATGGTAGTTTTGTGGGAAGAAAAAACTGATGCCCACAGAGGCTCAGGTGAAGCCGACACTATTTTAATGTTGTTACAGTCGTCTACTTATACTTTTTAAATAGCCATTTTTAAGTAGTTACTGTTTTGATACACAATTGCGATAATTAGTAAGCCCAGTGCAGATCTCTTAAGACAGCTTTCTTTATTGCTCTATACTCGGGACTTTGTAGGTTCAAACGAGATCAGAAGAAATAGCAGGGTTATCGATGGAGAAGCGGGTATCCTGGGACAGCGCCATTTCGAATTCATACCGCCACCATTCAGTCAAACATGACTTTGACCACAAACTGGTGCAGCTCGTTTGCTTCAGAAAGTGAGTGGACTGGTCAGCGCATGACCCTGAACGATGATGACTTTTCTAGTGGTCAATGGCCGAAAGTTGAGAATTAAAATTTTGGCTTGTTTTTCACATCAAAAGCCTCATCTCAGTAAGGTTGTGTACTCTTAGGGCTCCGATGTTGAAGCAAAAATTCAAATTCAAATCTTCATAAGAGCCATTCGTGTAGGTGAAAAGGAGGAACGATTAGAGATTTGGAGCACAGGATGTAGATGAAGGGAAGTAGGCAGAAGAATGTTGTTTTGTGATCTTTGGTTTTCCAACGTGCCACGCTGTACATGCGCTCGGCTAGATCAGGGCACAGGCGGTGTTACTGGGGATGCTTATGTACGGTTTCCCACCGCGCTTGATGCAGAATCTTGTCTTCCTCAATTGGCCATGACGCCAGACCTCGTTTGGATAATAGGAGTGAGTGCGTTAGATGCAGCGCAAGTCTACTATCCTGATAAATGAATTACCGAGTGAGCCACCACCCCTGCACCCTATCCTCTTTTAGGGCAAATGGTTGACCTCGTTGGAATCGATGATCACACTGTCAGTATTCTATTCGAGCAAATTATAATGAGTTAGCGGGCTGGGTGAATTAATTGACAACACACTACTGAAAAAGACAGCGGAGAAGGACATGGCCATTTCTGGCTTATTAACCGTCAGCAGCCAGCACTTCCCAACCTCAGGTTTTGCAGACCCTAAGGTTTGAACCCACGACCCGTTAGTTAGAAGTTCAACGCGTCACCCATTGAACCACGGGTTTTGTAGTCCTGGCGGTAGCGATCAGTTATATTAACAGTGCTAGTGGGGCGTTCACGATCACGTTACGGGATATGCGTACCCATCCCGTTGTGCCTTGGTGCTCTCTCTCTCGCATCTTGCAAGCAGTCGCACAGCGGTATTACAGGCAAAATACCCTTCTTCACAAGGACAAAGGAGACTGACGTGTCGACTTCTGACTTATTAGTTGTCATCAGTCAGCCATATCCATCACATTTTCTCTATTTTGTTTTAAGCATTGTCTGCCATCAACTCTTCAGGTTCCAGTGGCATTGGGTTCGGGAAAGAAGCGAAGATTACAAACCCTAACATGAAATCAGTGACTTTTCAAACCAATAACAACTTCGAAACGGTAATTCAAGCAAACAATTCTTTGCGTACTGATTGGCTGGCCTTCAGCCTATGACATTCCTTCCTCCCATGCCATATATCCCGCCGTATCTTCAAGACCCCTCACTTGTACTGTTTCTTGTTCTCAGTACACATCCTGTCTATAACCAGCCCTCTGTTTTGGATACATAACATTGGTGACGCAGCTTAACGAACATGGCCTCTTTATTGCCGACACCAATACCTTGCTGGCCGAAAAACGCCAAGTCACCCTTAAATGACTCCTGGTTACAATAGAGGGTTGTATTGAGCTGATTCCGATTTTGTCACCCACGATTGCACTAGACGTTAACTCTAAGTTAAACTCCTCGGAATCAATCTCAGAGAGTTGTGACAACGTTGCTTCGACTCCCGTTAAGTTGAAAGAGGCGACTGATATCCAAACGGCATTCGCAAAGCATTCACACAATGTTTTCCTGAGCCATTATCGGTTTTGTCAGATGCCTCAGGAATCCAGTCAATTCAGTGGCGGTTTTACCATGCATCTGACTCTCGCCATCCTGGACTGCAGATATAATGAGATCAAGGCAGACGAATTCGAGCAGGCAATGCTCGTTAAGCAGTTGACGGTTAGTTTGCGCAATGAAGAAGCATGAGAGAATCTCTTAGCAATGAAGAGGGATTTGTCATAGGAGATATTGCCTGTGATATCGCCAGTCATCAGGAGCGCGTACGGTAAAAGCTTCAGCAAATGAATCGGTCAAATGCTAGATTAATATCATCCTTGGTAACTGTGGTGACTACAAGCTGACGATAAACTCAGGTGGGCAACAATTCAAAACTTTGAACCTGAAGCATGCTTACAACCAAGTCGTTCTATATACCGAATCTCGCGACGGCACAACCAGCGATACGCACCGGGATTTTTCGATACAAACGACTACCATTTGAGTAATTTCTGCTCCTGGTTTATTTCAACGCTTTCTTGATAGCCTCTTGAAGGGCCTACCTCACGTTTGCGCATATCTCGATTGTATATTCGTGGTCAGCCATATGAACATAGTCACCTAGACTCTTAACCTAGTGGTAGCCCGTTTAGAAGATGCAGATTTCGAAATCAGTAAAGATAAGTGCACTTTCCTTGGAGACTCGATGGAATACCTCGGCCTTAAGGTGGATAAAACTGGCCTCCATCCACGCAAACATAAGCTCGAAGCATTGAAGACGACTCCGCGCCCCAAAAATATTAGGCAATTACGTTCATTTCTTGGGTTGGTTATCCACTTTACTCGATTTATGGATAAATCGGCCACAACTCTGAAGCCCCTCTATGAACTACTTGAAAATAATTGTTGCTGGAACTGATCGAGACTCGAAAAAAATGCTTTTTGAAAAGGCAAAGGTGGCACTTATCTCTTGTACTGTGCTGATTCATTACGACCTCAAAGCCCATCATCATAAAATGCTATGCGTCCCTGTACGACGTGGGTTCGGTTCTCATGCACCGAATACCCTCTGGTGTCGAGATGTCCCAGAAGGTAATAAAGTATTTACAGCTAGATAAGGATACCTTAGCAATAAGGTTAGGCCTATGACGCTTCCACTTGTACCCTTTTGGCCTACCACTTTCTTTTCTCTGATCCTTTTACCGGATATTGATCTCGCGTTGCCACGTGAACGACCAGCTCATCGCCATCGTCCAACAGCGCCAGGTTCGAAAAAATAGCATCACAAGCCGGTCGCAGATGTGGTCGGATAAAAGAGCCGCATTTGTCACCCAGTCCACCCACGAGATTACATTCTGTAAAAAATTGGCAGATCGTGACAGGCCGCTGGCATTTTTGTAGGGCTCTTCTAAAAAATCATGACTACTCAAATAAAGAAGTACTATTGTCAATTACCTGTTACAGCGCTGAGTTAAAAATGCCTGGGCAAGCAACCATCTCGCCGAAAAACAGCTGGCGACGCGTTATGTGCGTTTCTGACCTATGGTAACTGGAAATGCGCGATAACCGACTCTCCGCGGCAATACCACCAGTTTGGCTGATGTACAAAAATCAAAATCCACCAGAGAAGGCGTCACTGAAGTTTCACTGCCTGCTCGAGGATGAACTTAACGACGTAACAATGGACTCCTGCCAGAACTGGCGCTGTTGCAGTTTAGCAGGGTGAAAAATCGGGTAGCCAAGAAAAAGCACGTGAAGACGTTCGGATCAAAGGTATCCGACGTCAGCCACTGAAAAACTAAAGCCAGAAACTGAGCAGTCAGTGGAGCACATAGGTTCGCGAAACTACGAGTACCGACTATGTTCAAATCTGCCATAGGGGCAGACAAATAAGTCAACCCTGGCTTTCCAGCCACTGGGCCTACTTCAGAAATCTCGTTTCGGGGGTTCTTCCCTCATCCACCTAGGACAGCCGTGCGAGTGAAGTAACGGTAAGAACGAACCATCACTTAGTTGAACCGAGACCCGCGATAGCCTCATGTCCACAGTATATAAGTGTCTGTAACGGCTGCGCTCCCTAACAGCACAGGGCCCTAAGCATCGAGAGAGCCCAGAGCATCACCGAGTAACTGAAAATAAAACACCGACAACCAGTGTCCACCTGAGCCGCTACGCTTTTCGTGGTTGCATCTGAAATCGCCCTGGGTAGTATGCACAGTCAAGCTCTTGTGGGTCTTTGGATTAGACCTACTCACTGCTCAGCGCAGTCGAGTTTGCGTTTCACGTTAGTTGAAGCATTCCCTTTCCAAGCATTTCAGTCCGGAAACAGACTAAGCTGGTCCCTCGTAGAAAAACCATAGAACGTGGACGCCCCCGACGATTGCCATCACCGTCACAGCGTGCCTTTAGTAACTATTATTGCTCCAATGTTGCCTCAATCGACACTGAACAGACCAAGGATGGTTACAGAATTATCGGCGGTCATTCGAGCGTAGTAAGCCTACGGTTCGGTATGCAAATGCACGAGGACATAGCGGTTAGACGCCCGACGAACACAAGCAGATCAGGTGAAATTCACCTGACGGCGACCAAGAACCACGTCAGCTTACCATGGCATTGCACTCCAAAGTCATGTCAGTTCATTGGCAGGGCTCCCCATGCAAGGGTTAGTACTTCCAGGAAACCATACGGCAGCCATGAAAGGGTGCACAGCACCCAATGCTCTCCAACACACACTCCAAGCAAGTAAACTAACCAGCAAGGGTCCCCATGATCATAAAGTACCTGCTCAGCGATTAAAGCCCAGCAGCGATGACTGTGAATGACTCTAAGCGAGACGCTAAGACACCAAGACAAAGAGCGGTAGTTGAGACAACCCGCAGATAATCGAAACGGCAATACCCCGACCAGCAGGTTGTGCGACTTGGGCTCGCGTGCCCTAATCATGCCAAGAGCGACCGACCAGTCAACGTCCGCCACTAGGACACTTGATGGGCTTTGAGGTAGCAGGCAAACAAATCCCCATGGACTACAGGAGCAGGTTTTTTATGCAATAACTCAATTTAAACTTTGCCTTGAGGCAGATAAACGGGCAATGGCTGTCTAAACGCACTGGTGGCGTACCTATGGAAGAACGAATACGCGATGGATAGGTCGGCGCCGCACACTACCTGGAGCCAGTCATAGTGGGTTGGGTGACATAAATTTCGAAGGTAGAACCACAAGGGCAAAGGACCAGCCCAAATGCCTACTTCGAACGTTTGTGGGGACCCATGTAACAAAAAAGTAGAACGGACACTTTATTATAGTTTGGCAGGTGGCCAGCATGAATTATGCTCAAAGGTGGTCAGCAACATTTCAGTTCAGATTTGACAAAAGGTGCATCGCTCTATGAAGGCGTACAACCAGATCTTGCTATGTATTCGTGTAACTTAAATACAGTCCCGGCAGTTCCATGCCACTCAAAAACAGATTAGGTGGAGATACAGAACAAGCATTTATGCGATACGGAACAGTACTAAAATAAATTTACTAAAAACATTGTACAAAAGCTATGCACAGCGATGCGAATAAAGCGGGTCAGTTTTTAAACTTTCCAAGGATATCACTTTCGCGGAAGAGGAAAAATTCCTAGAAGTTCGATTATGGAGAGAAGGGTACTCACCTGATCCTCAAAATTTACTTTAGTACCCCCGTATTCCGGCAAGTAAACTTTATCGCCTACTTTTACACAAAGCGGAACAGTTTTCCCTTGCTAACGAAATTGATGAACAAAAAACTGGCTTACTTCGTTCATGTGTCCGGGTCCAGCAGCAACAACAGTAGCTTCGAGAACTTTACCCTTGGCCTTTTCTGGAATCATAATTCCACCTTTGGTGGTGACTTCAGCTTCGAAACGCTGTACGAGAACGCGGTCGAAGAGGGGGATAAAGTTCTTTACAAACTTAGCAGCCTTCGTAGGATAAGTAAGGATTTGCAAAAAGACAACATACCATAACGACACACGTGCCTGGAGAAAAGTAAATTCTAGACTCCAGCACAGCCTTCTACTTAGGGTATTATAACAAATACATTTCACGCTCCAGGCAATGGAGAGATCAAATATTCCGTCACCTTCAATTTACTGCGCATTCTCTTAAACAATTACAAGGGTTCGATAGCAAAATGGGATGACTAGCTGCTCAGTGGGACCATTTAAGTATCTGTATATATATAGAGGAAACGCATTCGAGCAAATATCTCTAATCATCGGAACAAATATGGCTCTAAGTTGCTGGTGTGGAACCACAAACCCAGCATGAAATAATGACAATCAATGAAATTGTTAAATCTGAAAGTCAATAGGACACATCGAAGGAGTGATCTATATATATATATATATATATATATATATATATATATATATATATATATATATATATATATATATATATATATATATCGGTCACTTCCGGTTCGAAACAGCAAAGTTAATAACAATTAAACTAAACGCCATTGCCCATGGTTTAAATTGCTAAATGAGCTAAGAATATAGCGGATAGTATGATAATGGAAGAAGATTTTATACAACTTGGATGAATTAAATGGACAGAAACCATGAAAGAATAGAAAAGCAAAAAACGTTAAGCAGTACAGAGCATCTAACTGTGAATTAGGTAATTTGACCGTAGTGTAAAAACTACACATGATAGCTCAATTATCTGAAGAATGCTATTTATTATAGAATTACGGTAGACATACGAAAGCTCGACAGTTGACTCAGATGAGGTCTGCCGTGTGCCCAGAGCATTGTGACGCAACGATGGTGAATTTCGCATGAATTAGCTGTTTTTATTTGTATAATTGTGCAGCATCCATCGCAATCTTTCCTTCTCTCCCTATAAAGACGCGGTATCATGATCAAGTCAAGAAGTTTGGGGCGAGAAATAGAACATGACCACTCCACGAAAACATATAATTTGCTGATTACGACGTCTAAATAATACCTTGAAAAGACAAATTTTAAGCCATGGCTTTTGTATGCCGTGATAACTTCAAATGCGTCAGATTGTTTATAGTGAGGAAGATGCACCATTCCATACACCTGCCAACGTCCAAGCCGCTCAGTTTTCTGGTGTGAGGAAGAGGTGCACTTTCCGAAAGTCCTAGTGACCTCGTCTGCACATGCCACAAGGTATGATATGCACAAAACTTCAGATTGACAAACTTTTGCACACAGAAGTCTTGTGGGAGCTAAAGAAAACAGAAAAGTTTATCGCCATAATTAATGATTTCCTTTTAATCCCGCCAAGGTATTTAGACATTGTTAAGGTTTGCCGTCCAGAGAGGATGCCAGCACTCGACCAGACAACTTGGTTGAAGGTTCAAAACAGTACTTTATGAAAAAGGGGCTCGGTTACTATGGTATGTACACGCTCTCAAACTGATGTCTTGCGTAACCCTGAAGACTACGTTATGGGTGTTACGTAAGACTTAACAACTTCTTCCTCATTTATTTCTTTAAGTTTATTACCTGATATCCAACGAGGTTCCCACATTGTTGCAGAGCATATCCAAGAATTTCAAACTATTTCGAGCCACTCCCTGGCTGATAAGATTATACGAATAGTAAAACATTGTTTTATTTTGGTTCCGGTCAGCTTTTTGCGGGGAATCGCATTACCTCCAGGCATATGCAACATCGATGTGCGAATTTGTATGCTGTATATTTTTTGAAGGGTTACAGGCATTGCTCTTGATGACCCTATTAATTTAAAATTAGCATTGCATATGGAGAGTCAAAATAAAGTTGTTGGACATTTAAAATGTTTCCCAGTCAAAACAAAACATAACATCAAACGTTTTTTCATAGTTATGCGCGAACAATTGTGGAATATAAGTAGAGTCCGAAAGATTTTCCAAGGTTGTCGTGAAGTTATCATGTTGTGAGGGTCATCTTTTGTCAAATATTAGGCCATCAAGTCTTCTTTTAAAATTGGAAATGTTGTCAGTGGTAACCATCTCGCTTGTTAGCAGTACTTGGAGTCGTTCAGTCGTTTGCTGAAGAAAACCTTTCTGAGGGGTTCCGAACTGGGTTCATATTGATGTAGATGGAAGACATGCGGAACTTGGGTGGAATTTTAAAGAAATCTCGTTAAAAGCCATAGGGGTCATGGCCTCCGGATAGGAATGTAGGGGCAGGCTGCGCTGTGAGATTGCTTAATGAAGGAAATGAAGTCAAACTTTTCAATCTGTCTTGGTACAGTCAAGCCATAAGACTGCTGACTATCTTCGTTGTTCTCCGTTGCACCTGATCGATGAGATTAACATCTTTATTCCTCCATGGTGTCCAGGCTGGTATTCCGTAATCTAACTGTCGCTTTACGAAGAAGCCAAAGACTTTTCCGAAGGGATCAGGGGAATATTTTAAATGCACGTCTGATCCAATGCAGTTCACGTGTTGCATTCTGGACTGCTTTCTTGCAGTCTTCTGATGACATCATATTCGCAGCAGTCCACATGCCCAGATCTTTGTGGGTTTCCACCTCCTTTAATGCAGTGCCATTAATATAGTACTGGTGTTTCTCAGATGCTTTTAGACCTGCACTTATGTATAGGATCACACATTGGGATATATTAAACTTAAGAAGCCACCTGGCTGACCAGGCACCTAGTTTGTCGATATTCGATTGTAACCCTTTTGCGACATCTGTACAGCTCACTGCAGTCCATATTTTTATATCACCTGCAAACATGACAGCTTCATAATCTTAGTCATTAAAACAGTAATTCACGCATATTAGGAAGAGAAGCGGGTCCAAAACAGAACCCTTTGGAACACCAATTTTTACTTTTGCCCATTCCGAACTAGAGTTTTCAACAAAAACTCTCTGCACTCCTAAAGAAAAGTCTTGATCCAGTTGAAAATTTTTCCTTCGAATTCCTACAACCGAAATCTTCTGTAAAAGAAGCCTGTTTGTCGCGCTTTTGAAGGCCTTCTTGAAGTCAAAAAATATGACATCCACCGGATAACCCTTATCTGTGGCCTTTGTCCATTTCTCGTGCGACTGAAGAGCACTCGTAAGACAGTAACGTCCTGGACGGAAGCCGTATTGGATATCGCATAAGACTTGGTTGTTTTCCAGATAGTGCATTACATGCCTCTTTATAATACGCTCCATTATTTTACACGCTATGCAGGTTAAGCTGACAGGGCGGTTATTTTCACTGTCCAGTCGTGAACCTCCTTTATAGATCGGGGCGATAAGTGCACACTTCCCTTATTCCAGGAGTTTGCTTTCTTCAAATGACTTTTGGAATATGATTGAGAGTGGTACACACAGTTTTTCAGCAAGTTCTCTAAGTGCTTCTGCGGGAATTCTATCCTGCCCAGGTGACTTGGCAGGCTTTATACGGAGTACTACTCTTCTAACTATGGTCTAGGTCTTCATACTCTGTTATGGATAAGGAGGCGGTGGAGGAGTAAGGGACAGGAGGGGGTAAACATTGGTTGACAAACGGGTGGAATAGCAGCAAAAGTATTTAGCTCTCAAGTGAACACGGTCTGAAAGAATTTTAAAAGAAGGGATGATTTAACCTGGTCTTCGGTCTACAGTTTTCCATCTGCAGACCTTAGGACAGGAATCATTTCCTGAGTTCTCTTTGTACTCCGTATGTATCCATAGAGCATTTTGAGGTGTTCCAACGATTTTGTGCAGTATACTCAGTTCGAACGTCCTTCGCAGCTTAGTAGCCCTGCTTTTACAAACGTTGCATTGCTGCTTATATTCCCGTAAGTGGTCATTGAAGCCGGTTTGTCTGCAACGCCTTCAGAAGCAATTAATTTTTTTTTGAAAGAGGCATGCAAGTTTGGGTGGTTTGTGGTTGTCTTTCTTCTGAGAGGACAGTTGGGGTAAAGAATCCTTTTCAATAACGAGCTAAAAAACGTCCAATCGTTATTGTTTCCACCATGTAGTTCTGTTTCCCAGGAAATCTCTGACATTTTTTTTCTCATAAGGGATTAGTCCCCTTCTAAATGTTTCTTTCCAAACTATTGGGCAAATTTGGTATGAAAAACAGTGAGTACTCGAAGTACAGCGTAATGTGATCACTTGAACCCAATGGTGGTTGATCCTGTAGGTCTAGCACATTCTCCTCATCTCGCGTAAAAATCAAGTGAAAACAGTTTGACTGTTGTCCTTCTCTAGTCCGTGTTCCAATGGTGACGTTCTGACAGAGAAGTTTGTATATTGCCCATTGTAGTATTTGTGGTTGAAGTTATCTGACATTACCTGTGCAGTTCGTGTTTTTCAGTCAATATCAGGAGCGTTAAAATTCCCAACAATGAGGACATCTTTCTTCTCGCTGGCTCTGTAGAGTTCCGTTATGAGAATGAGATCCTGATAGGAAGTCTGATAAGGCAAACGGCACAGAACCGAAATCGTCAGTTGTCTGGAATACTTAGCAGATATAGTAATGCTTAAGAGTTCCCCATCACGCAATTGAATATTTATGTCAGCCATAGTGGTCAGCTTGCGAGTGCCATAAACTTTGACTCCTCCTCCTCCTCGACCTGTTCTATCCCTCATTAAGTGCTGATATCCTCTAAATGATATTTCGGAAGCATTTATGTCTGCAGTAACCCACGTTTCAGTGAAAGCCATAATGTCTGGTTATATTTCATCAATTACGTTTCTAAGTTCATCTAGCTTGTTGAACAAGCTTTGTACATTCGTGGAGAGGACTTTCAATGATTGATTCGTCGGGGAGACCCAGCCTTCATTTTTTACAGGTGTTTGGCTACAGGAAAGACATGTTGATCTGGACTATTTGACCATCGTTTATGCATTTTTGTCAATATTTGTTACTGAAAGTATTTTTAGTGTCCGATAGGTCAACTGATGGCTGTGATCGGATAAGGAATGAAGATATTGAATATTTATGATTATGGTACTTTTATACGAAAAGACAATTTTTCTTATTTGTTTAAAACCTGGTATTGGTCATGGAATCGGTGTATTGAGATCTCTAGAGGTTTATTGAAGTTGTGGTAGTACTTTTTCTGAAAGTATTTTTAGCATCAGAAAGTTCAACTAATGGCTATTACAAGAAAAGAAAACGGGGAATTTAATATTATTTGATGTTTGCTCAATTATGTCAATATTTGTTGCTGAAGTTATTTAAATGTCTGGTAGGCCAACTGATGGCTGTGATAAGAAAGGAACTGATAAAATATTTATGAGTATGGTGCGTTTATGCATTTATTTAGCTTATGCGATATCCAAATATTTTGTTTGTTTCTAACATGATGTTTATCCTGTAATTGATTGTGTCAGCTATTTATAGGTTCACTGAAGTTGTGCTATTAGTTGTTGCCAAAATTATCTTTTTGTGTCGGACGGGTCAAATCATGGCTATAGTCATGTATGATATTAAAAGGATGTTTGTGACTGTAGTATAGACTACAGTCAAATTGTTATGTATTTATTATGTTCATAACATCTATAGGTGTATTTTTTTGATTTAGAACTTGGGGTTTCCGGTGGTTAGCTGCATCAGGTCCCTTTCGGTCCAACTTATTTAAAAAAAGAACAAGCTTGCAATGTGTCTTATATTATTAAAGAATACATCTGTATTGTTATGTGAGAATTTTTTTGGGTTTTTCTTTTAAATTCAGCTAGGCTATGAGTTTTTCTAATAACATTTAGTCGCATCTCTTATTGAATAGAAGCTTGATCATTGGGCTTTTTTGAATTTGGGGATACTTAAGGTATTTTCTTTAGTTTTAGATGTTCGAGGACCGTTGTCATTTGAAATTATATTAATTCTGAGAATATCTTGATCGTGTGTGATCTTGAACAAGAAAGGGAGAGAATTTTTGAGACTTCTTATCCAGAGGGGTCGAAGACTGTAACTGTTGTATAAGGCAATATAGGAACCTTGTATGGCTTTGAATGCCTTTTACTTTCTTCCGGCATCTGAGGGCATTATACAAAAGGAAATTGAGCAGTAATCCAGGAGAGATAATACGTACACTTTAAAAAGATGTGTCATTACTCTGTGCTCAAAGTTACACATCGACGGAATATATTGAAATTGTATCACATCTAGTCCGTCTTTTACAGTGATCAGCCTAGAAGTTCCGAGAGACATTATGATCGTAAAGCACACTATAGGTAATAAATTCATCCTCCACGGTGACTTCCAGATAATCGTTATTGGAACCTTAACAAAGAAACTAAATCAGCTTACTACGGATCCCTGCGACAACCTACTACTACAAGCTTAAGAAAACAGTGTTCAGCCAACAAAGTGGTTAGACGTCAGCAAGGAACAGAGGACTGCGGACAAACTCTCTGCAAAGGGTGGGTGGTTGTTTACTTCATATGAACATCCAATACTGAATTCTATCCGGAAAGTTGTTTATTGTTGCGTTCAGTAAAGTAGTTATTTTAAAATTTACACTACTTGTTGACAATTAATCCATTCTCTGGCATGAGAAAAGCGAATATTAACAACCCTACTACGCGAGATACAATTTCACCGCCACGACTGCGATTTGAACCCCCAACCTCTGGATAATCGACCAACCCTCTTGATCACTCGGCTACGCTCGAGATTTTGTTTCGTACGCCTAAGTGATCAAGAACGCATCATCTCGACGTTTCATTATCCCATTCTGGAATGCTACTGCACTATTACTCTACTCTACCACCTGAACTTATCTTCCTAAGGAGTTTTATCTTCTTCCTTCTATTTGAAAATGAAGGCCTATTGAACTCTGCCTCAATTTTTAAGGTAGGAGGTTTTTTCAGTGCCTATTTATTCTAGTTCACCATTAATTTCAAAACATCGCTAACTGTTGACCTAGCAGGACAAGTTCTGTCTAAATTATTAAGTATTTTTACATTTTATCGGCACACATTGTCATAACTTTATTTCGTTACTAATGTTTGTTTAGACAGTGCCTTGCCAGTGCTAACCAAATATAAACTCAAAAATTCTAAAGCCGGCAGACAAAACAAATAGCATATTTTCCAAAAATAATTATCCGTTTTACATTTGTAAACCGTTTTCGATTTCATGTGACAAAAACTCACCAGAAATACTCAAGTTACTCCCAGCTTACCAAGAGGAACCACCAAGCAGCAATATTGAAGAAAGCGGTGGGCTACTGAACTCGAGCGAATGAAAGATAAATAGTGTAGGGCTGGCACACTGTGATGGATGCCAAGAACTCACAACCAGAGTTTTGAGATTAGAAGGCGAACTCCATATCCTCTCTGAAGTAATAGCAGTATTTATTGCACATAACAAAAGTTAATTGTCATAGCACGATGCAAAAGAGAGAATATACATCAGCGGACCAGACTATAAGTACTGCAAGGAAACGTTAAAGGTAATGAACGCAAATTTAAGTGAAAAATGAGAAAACGAATGAAGTTAATCGAAAGTACCTTTGAGTCAGTTGCAATACAGGTGACTAAAAATAAAATAGGTGGGGACGAAACTATATCTTGCATTACTCTAATTTCGGAAAATCTGGGGCCTACAGAATCCATCTGCAAAAAAGTAAATAATTGATGGCTGACCACTGAAAAATATACAAACAGTAATGGTAAGACATCGCAAATACCACGAAAGAGCGTAAGCAGCACGCCCTATACATGCCCATTTGGTTACAATGGAACAGGTTATGGTAGCCGGCGAAAGAATGGCATAACGGTATTCTCCGCAAATGCCTGCGACTTATCTACAGCCCTGGATGCCACAAACCAAAATTCAGGCTTCCGGGAATTATTGTAGAGAATGCATTATACGAAGAATTAGCGCTGTTTAAAGGATCCAAAGCGATGTCTGAAAGTCAACCAACAGCCTCACAAATGAAGACAACATTGAGTAGAGTAATAAAGGCGCTAGCAATGTATTTATTTATTTCCAGTTTACAGGCAAGTTCAAAAGAGATATGCAGTAGAGGATCGAGCTAACAGTAAACAAACTCCTGGTCGTTCTTTCCAGTGTTTTTCCCAAAGACAAAAACTACAGCTCATTGAATGATTAAAGTTCGGGTCGTCGAATAGTTGACATATGTGCACGGTGTAGTCGTTCTCTCTTCAGACTTTTAGATCCAGTATTCTGTACCATATAAAGGTGTGTCAGCGAACGGTTGCTTGCTGTCAACTGAAGACGGATTGCAAAGCCAGCAATATTGCCCTCAGCATGAAGCCCGGCACAGAGTTCAGAGTCCACGATCACCATCAGAACGGAAGAGAGTTTCCATTAAGTCAGCATCAAAAACTCGTTAAAGGGGTCCTAAATGTAGAAAACTAGTAACAGCTCTCTTAAACAAAGGATGGCTTTGCTGAATCTTTATAATTCTGAGTAGCTTAGTCCAGATTAATGAAAGAACTGGTGATACCCAACTGTGCATGCCAGAGAAAGAAATAAAAAGACATCCCGATGACTGGTGTACCAAGAGTGTTCGAGCTGCCTCAGAGTAGAAAGGAGACTTAAGGTATGACTGCTTAAGCTTTAAACAGTAAAATAGTCTTTTCTGTAATCTGCGAAACGACAACGGGTCAAGGTTAGTAAGCTCACAGCGTTTTTGGTAGGACAGGTTTCGGGGTTCTGAAGAGAACACTCTTTTAGTAAAGAAGTGCTGGACTGATTGTATCTTCTTCTGTTCACTATTGGGCAGAAGGCTTGATAGAAACGAGGGTGAAAGCACAATAGGTGGGTCCCAATTAAAGGCTATTGTTTTTGCTACTTAAAAGCTCACAGTAGGTTGTCTTGTAAAGCTAAAGTTCACCGGGCTGACCATGGGACAATGGGGACAATTATTTACAGAGCTTTCAATGGAGACAATGGGGAAAATTATTTACAGAGCTTTCATTTCATTGAATGCCTACCGTCATTTTTTCATTTTGCGCGGGTAATTTTCACCTCATTTAAACTTTACGTTTATATATAAATTTTGGTTTTCAATTTACTTTCACCATTTTTTGTGCTTTTTGCTTATTCTATTGCCCCGCCCATATAACCTCTATTACCAGGGTTCGCGTAAGATAGGAGCTCGGGTTTAATCATTTAATCTGTGACCCACCTACTGTGCTCCTACCAAAACGATCAGTATTCCAGACTAGGTCTAACATACATTTTATAAAGGTTAGTTGTAATATTGACGGTTTTAAAATTTCTGAGAATAAACCCAGTAGGTTGGCGTGCTTTCAAGACAATCAGAGAGCAATTCTCTGACAGACTAAGACCAGTAGAATACGATATGCCCAGATCCTTTATAACTCCGTGCACATTTAGGTCATGACCGTTTATGCTTAGCTGGGGATTATGGTTGTCACCAATAACCATAACAGAGTAATTTTGCCAAGAGAGGTAAAGGTGCCATGTGCAACACCACTGAGCGAAAGCCTGAAGTTCCTTTTTTAAGAACTCAAGCACGATGTTGCTATCGGCTGGTTTATATCGATAGGCAACTATTAAATCGTAAGCGTACATAAAGGGCCTACCATAAAAAGGTCAAATTCGCGGTCGTATGTGGCTGGTTCAAATTCGAAAATAAGTGAATTTTCGAATTTTTAACAGATTTCTTCGTTTTCTATTGAAACTATTAGCTGTATTGTTTATGATGTTTTGTATTGCTAACTCTTTATCAAGTGTACACACCTGCGGTAATTTTATTTAACAGTAGATGGAAATATAACCTTTTGAACTGTTTCACCCGGCAAAGCCTCATACAAATTATTGCCAATTTACGTAAAATGGACGGAATCTCACGATTAATTCCAGAACTAGAGTTCAAAATTTATAAGTATACTTAATTTCCAGCGAAAAATAGTTTGCAGTATTTCGTATATCAGTTGAGATAATTTTCATCCTTCGTAGCCTCTTCACTTATTCTATTTTCAGTCTCAATTCGTTACCTAGAAGATTTTTACTTGCAGTGCTTTGTTTAAAACATATCGTTTACATATTTTACACATATGACATCTCTTATTACGCTTAACGTCACTAGTGACAATTTTCCTTAAGCATTATCGCTTTTAAACATACTGATAATTCAAACTCAATATGAACCCTCTGTCACAACTTAGATGTATATCTTCTATCAGCATACAATTTCCACAAGAGCAACCCACCTTAAAAATGAATAACCTAGACCTTGACGCCCTGGAATCGGAAGATTTCTTCGAGTTTAAAACATGACGCACCTGCGCGGTCATCCATATAAGGTCAAACGCGAATGTATACGCCTAGATCAACGAAAATTTCTTTCAGTCAGCGAATGGCTTGACCATGGAACTCATTCACAAGTGAAATAATGCCTTCGAATATCGTGGATATGTTCAAACGACAGTTAAACTACTTAATATTTGATAACCGACGACTCTCCCTGCAGAACTATCTTCAGCCAACCATTAGCTTTACCTTATGATTTCAATTTATATATACTGTACCACCACACGTTTAAAGTAAAATGTTTAACTGTATTTTATCTTGTCTGTATATACCAGCACTTATTATTTCGATTTTACATAAAAAGGGTCAACAAGGGCTATTCCCATAACTCTCAAAATATACAATTTACAAAATACCCTATTCGTATCGTGAAATTAAGTGCGGTGTTCAGAGAAACCACGTGAGTTGCATAATTTCAAAGGCCATCATAAAATATGACAAGAAGTGCGTGAGTTTCGAGGGTTAATTTAAATCCCTCATAACTATGGCTCATTTCGGAAGATAAAGCTGTCAAGGTTCCTTTTAAAGCTCTTCAGCGATTATGACATCACAACGTCTATTGGGAGGGCATTCCATGTTTCGAGCTTGCGCACATCCAGGCTCGCTTGCTGGACGCGCAGTTTCAATGGGTGACCTCGGAGATGGGTCGTGGCAGCAAATTCAACGAAGTCTGAAAATTCCAGGCAACAATTTTATCCCTGCAAAATGCTGAATTTCTGCGTGAGATACCCGCATATTTGCCTATAACTCAAAGGGATCAGATTTAGATTTGTTAGGCGGGTTGCATATGACAAGGAACTTTGACTCCTTAACATTTTGGTAGCTCTCCTTTGTACTCTTTCAAGAAAGTTCTGATCTTGACGTATCCAAGGTTTCCAGGCATATTTTAAAAGCTGGCTCACGAAGGCTCGAAAAATCTTATTGAAGAAATTTTCATCGAAATCCAAAAAGGCTCACCTGATGGTATGCAATATTGCCATCGCACTCTTCACCACTCTCGTGCAGTGAGAGGATGGTTTTAAGGTTATGCTCGTCAGCACACAAAGGTGTTTTGGGTTTCCACGTCTTGCAAGGCTTTACTGTTGACAAAAAGTAGCTTCTTCCATCGGCAGATCCGGATGGGTCGCCTAAGCGAAGTATTGTACACTTATCAACGTTAAACCACAAAAGCCCATGATTTGACCACTACTCCAACCGAGTTAGGTTGGTCTGTAGTTTATCTTCGTCGGCAGGGCTCTGGATTACACTCCAGATTTTCATGTCATCGGCACACATTGCTACTTCACTGTTCAGATCCCTGACGCAATCGTCCACGCACATAAGGAATAGTATTGGTCCTAGTGCTGAACCCTGAGGAACACCACTCTCGACCGCAGCAGAAATTGACCTATCTTGGCCGATTACCTATGTCAGATAATAGATAGATAGATTGCTCTTGCCCAGTCTGGATCTATTGAGGAGTTCTACTTTGAGCTCTCTTCATTTCTCCCTCTCCCCAGGGAAAAAATCTGGCCGAAAAAGCGGTTGGGTGAGAGCTTCGGAGCATAGGTTTCCTGCTTAGTAATATCTGAGCTTCTACTTCATTCTTTAGGGCAAGCTTCAGCGGTCTTGGCTGGCTGGGCTCATCATTTCAGTCTCTTATTCGGCCAATTCTGAAATCTTATCGAATGGTGACCCTCTCGTCCTCTTTTAAGAGAGATTCAAGATAGTTCTGAAATAATTACATGCCATCCTGCAATCTTTGTTTTCTAAACTACAACGTGCTGGAAAATCCATCGAGTACAATAGCTTTATTGATATAGCACGAATTGGGCGCTGTCGATGTCTTTAGAACACAGGAAAAACCTACAACAAACCCCCTCATTCTGATGCCACTTTAGCTTTGTTTTGGTTTAAGGCTTAGTCAATAGTGTGCGAAATGGAAAGTTTTATTTAAGATAATAACCTCCCGTAAGTTATTTATAGCAAAATATGAAATAAAAGGCAATACATTATAGGGATTAATGTTTCATGTTAAGTATTTTTGGGTCATGAATAATCTGTCACTTATGGATTTTAAAGTGTTGGGTTGCAGAGGTAGAGTCACCCGCGTTCGATTCTAATGTCCATAGCATCCAATCAGACGCTAGCGATGAAGATATTCAGAGGCGAGCGCATCGTTCGGTGTGTGGTTCGGCCTATTAATTAAACTTAGTTAGGCTGATCTATTAGAAGGTTGAACTGGGTTAGGGACATGATATCCGGTCCAAAACCCCCATACATTCAACTTTTATCTTTTTTCCAACCAATATGTTAACGCCCTCTGCCTAACGACCAGGAACTTAAAACGCAGTAGCTTTAAACGTATTGTAAGCCCATCTTTAATGTTCGCGACTCCGTCTAGAGTGCCAAGACCAACCGCTCTCCAATACAACGTACCTATCCTTGTATTCTTATTGGTGACTGAGTTCAAAAAGTTTGGCCAAGTCCATCTTTTGTTCCTATTCCAGACCGACCACACCAGCCTTAGTAAAACAATCTAATAAGCCTAGCAATACCCCCGACAAAGCTAAGTATGCTTATGCGCAAAGTTACGAAATGAAACACGTCATTAAAGCTGGTAAATCTGCTAACGCTCCAGCATATTCAATACATAAACGAAATTTCCTTTATAATTTTCCTCAGGCTCTTCAATTAATGTAACCATTTCGCCATGTTAACAGCGATCGAAAATCATGTTTTTAATTTTCAAATCTAATTTTTCCCCCATTAAATGCCAACATTCCTCAAAATCCTGTTTTTACTCCTTCTATTTTTGCTTCCCCAGAAAATAGCCATTCACTCAATATGTGCCACCAAAATATTTTTTCTCTAAAATAATCTTCATTTAGTTAACAGTAACAGCTTAGCAACTTGTAGACCGCAGCAATTTTACATTCCGCTCACACCTTCTTCCCCGTAGTTTACGTCCCTACCATCAAGTCTTTCTTTTTTATATAAAAACTAATAAGCATATCCTGCGTCCTAAAAATATGATCAGTATAGTTTCGTTCAACGCGCGATCAGTCGTGAAAAAGATGACTGAACTAAGAAGTCTAACTTTTGAGTTTGCCCCAGATGTTTTGTGCATCGCAGAATCTTGAGCTCATACTCTGATTTCCGACTCACGGCTCGCTTTAAATAATTTTAGCTCATATCGATAAGACCGCGCTAAAAAACGTGGCAATGGTTGTCTTACATTAAATCATCTCTTGTACATGCCCGTACCACCTAAGCATTTATTCTTTTTCCGTAAATATTTGCTTCGTTTCCGTCCTGCTCCGGTACAGTAAAAATAGTGATAATTGGCGTGTCTAAAATCCTCCTTGCTGTGAATTCTTCGGAAAAGTTGCAGAGGCTTCGTTTGATGTCAACATAATCGTAGGTGATTTTATTTGCCAGAAATTGACTGGCGTCCAAAAACTTTTCCATCAAAATTTGAGAAATTGGTGAACCTAATTAACTTTTCGGAAATTTCTCAATTATTTAGCTCAGTGATGATAAAAGATGGTATTTTTGATTTAATTTTTACTAATGGCATTCGCTCTTTACTTATGAATTTCCACCAGGACCTTTTAACAAGTGATCACGCATTAATGTATTGTTATTTACCAGTATCCTCCTCTGTAAAGTCAGAAATAAAACATACCTACTTCAGCTTTGCTCAGGTTGAAAAAGAATAACTCAATAATTTACAAGCATTCTAGATTGGGTGAGCATTTTTCAACTATTAATTCAGGTCATTTGTTGAATAACGCTCACCGATTGTTAACGTAACTCACTTATCCCACTCTGTCTTCGGGCTCATTTTTGAGCTCCACCAGCAGCCGCATAGCAGCTTGCAGTAGTAGACACAAATAACGATGTAAACAAAGACAAGGGAGAATTGTATCGCCATTTCTGGCTCATTAGGTTTCATCAGCCATTCATACCTAATCCCAGGCTGTGCCCCACCCGAGGCTGGAATCCGTGACTTGTTGATTAGAAGTCAAACGCTTTAACCATTGAACAACGGGCTCGTTGTCTTGTTAGTTAAGATCTTAGTTTTTTGCATGATGTATTGCAAGGTCTAACAGAAGGCCTCCTTGCTTTCCTTACACAAAAGATGCTTGTATCAAATGCTGCTTCTTTCACGGTCCCACAGTTTCTTCAAAACCGAATAGAAAAAAATTACGAAAGAAGCTTAAGTATCCGTACATAAGTTTACTATAGGTCCATTTAAGAATCGCTAGTGAGATCTGAGGATAGGTGTAGTTGCTCCACATACAAGTTTCCCGGTTACTTGTTTGTGATACAATGGTGGCATGCCCTTGAACTACCGACAGGGCCTTTCATGTTAGAATATATGGTCGTAGTAGAATTCGCTAGGCTCCGATGATGCCAGTGTTGGAATCGAATTTTTCGTCTTCCACCACCCAGGCAGGTGCCCATCTGAATTGACTTTGGAGGTTTGACACGAAAGCCAACAATGTCTGAATGCTCAACAGTCTACTGGATAACAGGCTTGCTCCACAGGACTTCCACAAGCGTTTAATTGTTGGCATAAATAAAGTCATTAACTAGTTGCTTACTTAGTAAAGCTTGAACACGCTTTGATTTTCCCAACGTTAATAGATTAACCAAGCGATTTAGTGACCTCACTCCCACGTCACGCCAGGGACTGTAGATCCCAAAGGTTTGAGGCTAGCAGGACGATATTGTCAGCGTAGTTCATTAAAGATAGTTCGCATAGGGGTGCATAGTAAATGCAGTCAAACATTTGTAGCGTCCGTCCGAGAATCCAGTCAATGTCTGAGTTGGATAGAATGGGTGACCTTATCGAAGGTCACATCAGATATCAAACGGTTCTGAGAAATTTAATTAAAACAGTTGAGATGTGACCATGGTAATCGGATTCCGGAGCACCACGATTGAAATCAAGAGATGTTCGTACGGCTGCACCGGTCGCAGGCATTTCCTCGTTGTGAGCCTCCCCTCAATCCAGGTGTTCCAATTGCAACAAAAAGGGCTGTTAACCAAGATTTTCATAAAACTGTAGAAGTGTTGAATCTGAACAAAAATAAGAAAAGTACAAAAGTCACGAAAATAACAAAATAACGGGAAGATCAAAGAGTTTTACTGAAGGGAAGCGTTCAACGATGACATTTTCCGTGTTAGTAGTGTTATTGCTGTTCGATGCGCACTCGCAGATAGAGGACGCATAGGGCGGTCATCAAGACAGCACAAACGGCAGCCATTAGAAGAAGTGTCTTTACCAAATATATATAGGCATCCATGGCGTTTGTACAGCTAAAAGAAACAGTGAAAAAATCTTCGATGGTATTACAGATATTTTGAGATATTCGGTTCTTAAATTGAGAGTTGTATTGTACCAGCTTCAGAACCAGGGAAATTCCAGGATTGAAGCGTAAAGGGAAGGAGGGAACAACTTAAAACAGATAAAGCCTACTGTAAGTTGCGGTTTACTAAATAAAACATTATCATTAGACAGACAAGGGTCTACATAATTCCCCAGACTGGAGTTTCGGTTCCGTTTTGGGTTATCAGTTTCCTGGCAAAAAAGTGGGGAATAACCCCTTTGGGATTTTTATAAGAAGCGTAAATGTTTACCAGGTAGTCTGAAAATCCTACTTATTAAAGCATGCGACGTGGTCACGAGGATGTTCTCTTAAATGACGGTAAACTGGCCTGTGGCTTTTCAGCTTCTAAAACGATAACGCTTGTGATAGCATTGGCAAGGTCCTTGACCTTCGCTTGCTCAAAAAGACCTTTAACCCATACCAAACGTAAACATCCCCCATTGTTGGAAGTTGTAAAAGTGTTTCAGGAAGTGACTGTGCAGAATAGCGAAAAATCAGCTCATTTATTACATGGAAAACGTCCACCGTTCAAGATCTCATGGGTAGTAAAATCATGCGTGTTCTTCTTTCATTAGCAAAATTTTATCTAGCAGGCATATAAAGAAAGAAACATATCTAAAACGTTCAGTAAAATATGCATGAACCTTCATTTCAAAGGTAAAAATAATGCTGTTGGCAAGCTTATCGATTGTGGTACCGTGCGAAGAAATCTTGGCGGATGGAAAGGTGTTGCTATGCACTTGGGGTATAGATGGATTACGACGGCATCTCTGTGCACGATTATAACGCTAGTCACTCTTGGTATTGGTGGCAGTAATTCAAGGAGTTGCTAAGCTCATATGAACGCTTTATGTTAGTTCTATGCCGGTTGGCCCTAAGGGTTTCCGAAGTATGGTAGACCTCGTTCCGGTGTTAGGACAAATTCCTACAAACGGGCGCTACATAAATTGCTTGGGTTTGTACGCGGAGTCTTCGGGTACCACCACCGTCTGGTCAAGCAAGAACCAGCTGGCTCTATGGGTTGGAGAGGCTTCAGTACTTTGATGCGGCTATTGGCTTTAGAAACCAAAGACGAAACCTATTTGTTTGGTTAATCGCCAAAATAGTCGGGACCGTAACATTTCGCATCCAAAATATGGCCAGTCTTCCGTTGCAAAGTGACCTTCAAATAGCAACTATTTGCTTCGCTACAAAATTTCGGTGGGCCTGTTGGCCATGCTTACAGGCTAATAAGGTCGCGAAACTGATTAGTAATATAATTCCGAATCAAAACGCATGCACTGGACAGGCCGCATTTTAAAAAAACAGCTATTATTAGGTTTAAAAAACAATTGTTTTGCTTCCTCGTGTATCTAAGATGGTACGAGCACGAATAAAAAGGAAGGAAAGTTTCCTGCGAATTGGTTACGGTAGATTAATGTTTTTCCTAGTGTGTTCTCACCTTGTTCGCACACGTCCCTGTACTACGACCTGGATCAAACTAGGAAGGAGCGAGCTTGCCCATAATGTGAGGTCATTTGTCTTATATTGTTAATATGCGATCGAGAAGATTGCAATTATTTGTAACACAGGTAGCATGGTTGAGATTCTTTTTGTAAACTTAACCGTAGAAAAAATCGTGTGAACGAAATTATTCCAGTTATTTGGTTTTGGAGTATTTGGATAGACTAGACCAACTGTTAAAATCCAAAATTTGGGTCTTGCCCTTTGGGCAGGCCTGGAAGTACACAAATGGCTCTGATTTCAGCCGGTAGCCACGTCCACTACAGTATCCTAAAAAGGATAACGGGATGCAGTTTGATCGTAAGTTCGGTTATGCAGCAAGGGGCTAACTTACGTTAACTGGGCTGAAGAATAACTTACAGTATTAGTAATCACGTAGTAAAAATAGTGAACGATCTCTCCGACTGGGTCAAAGGTCCTTCAAAGCCAGTCTGACCCAGGCCCTAAGACGGGGCATAGCAAATCAATGAAACATCGACTTTGCTTCGCCGTTAATTAGTGCACCCTGTCCCATGACCAGAAAGCTAGATACAAGCCTTTCGATAGGATACTGTGGAACTTGGAAGAAGCCGAGGTAAAACCTGATTATACACAAGCTCTTATTGTAATCCAAGCAATGCGCGAAGTAATGATGGCTTCAATAAAGCATGAAGGAGAAACTACATGTTCTCACGTACAGTGCCTTGCAAATCTGTCTATCGCGATCATTTCCGGCGCAGAGCCCTTTATCAGCCATTTCGGTCACGTTTACCCGACACTTCCGGACCCTAGTTCGCCAACCGATACCGGTGCAGACCTCCGCCGAACAGCGGCCCCAAGACTCCCAGGGCAACCTGTGTGTGGAGGAGGGGATAGAAAATAGAAAGTATAGACGAAAAAAATTGTTTAAAGAAAAACTACAAGTTCTGCTGCAGCCGTTATCTCAGGGTTCTGTGAGTACCCTCCATGAACGGGGAAGATATCAAGGTGGATTTGAAGGATTCCGTGCATAGTTCCGATGGTTAGGCAAGTTGCCGATCCAAAGCATAAATAAGACGAGAAAAGGAAGAACAGGGAGAGGAAGAGTAAGAATAATAAGAAAGGGAAGAACAGGATGTGTGCATGGTGTTTTAAAAATTAATTGCAACAACGGGAATTATTACAGCTCAATTATATGAAACCAACTCACCAGGTACGGATATCTGGCTGATCACAGAATCTGCCATGCCATCCCATCTGGCAGACACAAATAAATGTGCGCTCATCCATGGAAGCGACACAAGTTCCTCGCCTGCAAATGATCTGAGTCACGAAAATAAAAAAAGAGAGCACGGCTTTCAGGCAACTCACCCGTCAGCTGATTCAAAATATACAGAATTAGATGCTTCAGTGGTAAACAGGCATTCCCGAATTGCGCGAATAGGCATTTATGGAATATGGAGTTCAGCGTTGTTGCTTTCGTAATCGTTCGAAGCTCGTTGAGACAAAGAGCATCGAGACAAAAGTCACACTCTCACCACTTGGCTCTGATAGCCACCCCATAACGCGCTCTTTATAAGTCATCAGCCCAGCGTTGATGAGATCACAGCATTTCAGTGTTGAGGGCTATAGTCCACCAAAGCTCTGTCTAAATTTGCGAAAATGGGATGCAATTCTGCTGTGCGCTGTGATGCGTCCTCAGATTGTCGTACCAGCAAGGCCTTTTTATGGTAGTTTATCTGTGACCCTTTACAGTGACCATGTGTGTGTCATGTATTCCGCCGGTGGCGCTAATTGTTCGAGTTTTTTGATGACCTGTCCAGTTTTGTCCAACTTCAGAACTATTCTAACGAAATGTATGTGCCGCGAGCAGCCTCTTTCGACCACGATGGCAAAGGTAAACGCGGGAACCACAGAAAAATTAAATTGGTGTTGTCGTGAGATTCCCGTTACCGACTGTGGTTGTTTTACTCTGCCCACTCAAATAACCCCTACTTCTACTTTGATCGTTGACGGATTTCCTACTTTATGCAATTTTAGAGTTGAAAGTAAGAGAACTAATTTTAGTTGCTTTCGTCATGAACCTCAATTAACAGAAAAAGTGCCTTTCTTCAAAAGACCACCAGCTTCCTTTTCGGAGAGTAGCTGGTTTTTAATTTTGAGTGTTACGAACGACGGGGTCCACCATCTTCCCCAGAGCAGGGTAGGCACAGAATCAGTGACTCGGGTGTGAATTAGTGCATAATGAACATTCGAACACAAACTGTATTTATATTGGCTTGGCAATTACCGTTCATTCTTAAAGGAAGGAACTACTACATAGTACAAAAGCTTTGCACATACATACAGATAACGTTGATATCTAATATTTGACAAAGGCAGTCATTGGACCTTCAGGATACCTTTACCCAGATTCCACTGTTAAAAACAATTTTCTTTCTACGTGAATATGTTATTCACTACTTTGCAATGACGTGCATTTCGACTGCAATATTGCAGTTAATTTTTTTATATTAATAGGGTCTTCAAAAGCAATGCTTATTACCATTAAATATACTGAACTACTGAGCTAATGATAGTGGACTTGCGCCGCGTCTACCACACACACTCTCTCTCTCTCCGCGCTTACTCACTTAAATCCGGTGTCAAGCCAAACGTAAGGGATCAGGCGCAGTGGCCGATGAGATCAAATAGTCCGTCCTAGGATACAACATACGCCTGATTAATGTACCATGGACCAGGCCGCCATCGAAACAAGACTGGGGAACGGCACGTATTCCAGGTGAATGGGATCATTATAGAGGTCACATTGAGAAATGACCGTTGCAGCCTGTAGTGAGAGGAGAACCGGGTTATCCTAGCGGTTGGAAGCCTTCCAAGCAACGGCTTTTAGCACACCGTGATAGCTGAAAAGCGCGCCAGATTGTTCATAGTGAGGCATATTCACTCGTCATCTCTCCCGCCCCCTACCCCCCTGAATCGGTCAACAATTTGATGCGGGGATTGGGTTCAAATGGCTTTCAGAGGTAAACAGCCCGTCTACGTGTGCCAGACACGACCAAGTCCCTGCACAACACACCAGGTTTTCACACAAAATGAGTACAAAGGTGACCCATACAGCGAAAGTAAAATGTGCTTATTATCTATCAAGGTTCACTCAATGAGGTAAAGTCGGTGAGACAGTACACGGATAATACCTCAGTCACACAAACAAAAACGTTCATGCTATCTCCTTATCTATCCATCATCGAATATAAGTTTTGTCGTACGCTGGTAATTTACCGAAATGCAGTTAGTGTCAGGGCTGATTTTAGTTGATAGCAAATTCGCTGCAGATGTGGTCTAAACCACATTATAGAAATGAAACCCTAACGCATACAGAAGCAGTCGTCTACAAAATTTCGCGTGAAGCATGTGATGCTATGTATTTTGGACAGACAGGAAAATCCGCCTCTACACGCATCCACGAACAGCAGTTGGCAGTGAAGAGGCGAGACCACCTGTCTCAGTTAACCATGCGTTCCTCTAGACACGGGCACAACTTCACTTGGGATAAAACTCGGATTGTCACCCACTGCCCCTTCAAGAAAAGTTGAGAGTTCCTAGAGGCAATGCATTCAAATGAGTCATGCACCAACAGGCATATCTAGTTGGATGCGGCGTTCAGAAATGTCAAGGAGAAGTGGAAGAAATGAAAACCAACCAGGACAGGCTGATGCGCATGGCGGTCGTTCAATGGTGCACATGTCACGTAATTATCGACTTTTAGTACAGTTACGATGTAAACCGTTTTTTATCACGTTTGCTATCCGTCTACATCTGACGACTACCCGGAGAACCGGTGTCGAAAATGTACGCAATAAAGCCCTTTTTCCTATAGGACGTATTCAAAATTAGCAGAAGCAATCAGTGTAATTACCTTATCGCAGACGGACTTCCGTTTAAAACAGTTTGGGAAGTCAGCATTGGTGTCATGTTCCCAGTCCTTGTTGCAAGTACATGAGTACAAGTCAGTACCAATGCGTGGAACGCAAGTATTGCCCAGGTATGTTCTGCAGGCCTGGTTGCCCGGCATTGCTGTCTTGGAGGAGTGCTGGAAGAGGAAATAATTGACAACTACGAATTGTTACAACAGAAAAATGGACCAGGTAGAAAGGCCAGAAGATTAGCTCTCTTGCGATGGTAGACATATCGTCACCCTAATAGGGGTGCCTCTCGCAACGCAGCATCACTTGCGAGTAAGTGCACGTGTGTAGCGACCGAAGGCTTTACGGTTGGCACACACACGAGCGAGTAAAGTACAGGTAGTCGTTTTTATTATGTGCGAGTACTGAACAGTTGCTAAGCGTCATGCCGATCACGAAAATGCAGCGGTCCTTAGAAGAAACAACAGACATATGGGAAACTGGTTCCAATAGTAAGAAACATATGAATGTATGAAAGGGTACAAAGAAAATAAGGAAGGGAACGTTACCTGTAGACATGTCCCATGTGGAGTGGGGGGAACTCTCTCTCTCTCATGTCCGTTGGATAACCAGTGGGAAGCGCAGCGGTGTGGGTAAAACAGGGTCGGGACGAGGGGATGCTGACATTGAGCGGAAGACAACGATACCTGCGGGGATGGGAGCCAGCGTTTGAGAAAGGAAGGGGGCACCGGCCTCTTCACTGACAATCGATCACTCGGACCCCACCCTGGGCTCGCGCCGAAAGTGAATCTTCACTCCAATTAAACAAACTGTTCATGTGCACCAGTGACAGTCTGGTTCTCGGCCAATCACGGCTGTCCGAAATGGCCAATTATCTTCAAAGCTATCACTTAAAGCGCCGGGACACTTGGGACTCCACTCTTGTGCCATCTAACGTGTTTCCTCATTCAGCTGCCATCTTCTCTCAACATCTTCTTCAGTATTTTTTTACAGAAAATAAATCATCCCAACGGGTGTCCCACTTATTCGCTTTCTATACGGGATTAGGCCTGAAGATCGTAGCGGTTAAAATCACCCTTATGGCTTAAGCTGCTGCGATATAAAAACCGAGCGCGATTTCGGCCATTCAGCGACCCTATCCTATTTCACAGTACCTGTTTTCAGTACTGAGATCTCTGTTTTCTCACTAGGCGGCGGTAGGTTATTTTGGAATTTCTATCCACGGTGCGGAAGTCGGAAAATGGCTTCACGATCCTCCGGACTTCCCGTTGACTTAATGGAAATCACTTCCTCGGCCCAGGAGTGCTGATAATTTTCGTCGAGACTGTTCATTAGATCCAACGTGGATCATTGGGAGTCAATCTCACTCTCTCCCTGCATACGCCATAAAAAAGTTATATGAAGACTTTTTATAGTATCTAAGGAGTCGAGTAATGCATCTTTTGAAGATAAAGGGACAATTAATTTTGACTTGATCCACCGTGAACTCAATAACAGGATGGCGAAGGGACGATGATTTGCGCGTGATTAATTTGATAGTGGTGGACTTGCGCTGCATCTACCGCACTCTCTCCTCCTTCTCCGCCTGGGCTCAGTTTCGTGATCGAGTTAAGATGACCGGAGAGGGAAGAAGATGTAGATAGCTGACGCGGCGAGAACCTGAACATGTCACCATACCTAGCCCCGATCCCACGGATCGGGAGTATCATAGAGAACACATTAAGACAGAACCATTACAGTCTGATTCTCAGTCCACCAGTCGGCCAATCCACCCAAAAATACACGTGGCTGACTACAAGGTTCGAGTTATCCCTTCAGTTGATAACCTTCAAAGTCACTGGGTTCAACGCACCGTGATATATGCAGGCTCAGACCGCACATGTAACAGAGGAACCGCATAGAGAAGAAGATTAAGAACAAAGCAACTCACTTACGTGAAAGGTGCCGATTGCGTGCTTGCGGTGTGCAATATTGGACATGTTCATGTGTGATGGAGAGATGTGGTGGTGAGGTATGGGAACAGTTCGGCGTCGGTTTCGACGAGGTCCACGGTGAATTCTACAGCACGGTGGCGCAAGGACGCTAACGTTCGTGTGAATTGGTTTTAAGTGATAGCAGACTTTCGAAACATCTACCTCACTCCCTTTTCCCTTACCCACCTGCGTCCAGTGTCAAGAAGACCGGAGGAGGGATTGGGTGCAGGTGGCTTTCGGGGCCGAAGACGCCCCTGGCCGTTCCACTACGCCTAACTAAAATCCTACCGAGGGGGAGCGCCAGTGGTTGTGGTTGTGCTCTGCCCACTTCACTTATCCAACCAAATGCCCGGTTTTAGAAAAAGACAGAAGGCCAAAGAATGAGGCATTTATTGTGCACAGAACCCTGAGTTGCTCTCTCAGTCAGCAGTGGCCACTGTCGTAGCCGCGACTAGTGTTGCGTGTGTCCAGTCAGGCCTGAGAGAGAGAGAGGGTGAGATAGTGCTGGCAGCTGCTGAAATAGGTCTGTGGAGTAAGTTAAATGTTATCCAATGGGTGTGTGTTGCATTACCTGATGTCTGTCGTGTTAAGTGGACCCATGCTGCGTTAGTCGAGGGGTGGGGTGGTCAAGTGGCGCCTGAGCAGCCACGACGCAAGTGCGTTGTGCGAGTGGAAGTCAGTCAGGTGTCTGCAGGTCAGTGAGTCTGAAATCGCTCACTGCGAAGTTTCATGACCTTGAGGCAGTGGGACTTGAACAAGGATGCCAGACCTGCTGGTGGTCCGCCAGACCATAAGGGCCGCAGGTGGCTGGTGAGGCATGGGCCGGCACCTACACGTGCCACAACACCCCCCCTCATGTTAGGCATTTGTTATATGGGTGCGCGGCCCGAGTAACGCCTGCTGTGTCCTGATCTATTACCGAGTTGGTCTGGCGCATATACCACGTGGTCCGTTTAGGGGTACACACACACGATAGTTCGACTGTCGATTTAGACGAGGTTCACCGTACGCTCTACAGCACGGTGGTGCAGGTACGGTGAATTACGCGCGATTGAGTTTAAAGTGATAGTAGACTTGCGATGCATGTACTGCACTCTTTCCTCCTCCCGCACCTATTCCCATTGTCAAGACAGAGTCAAGAAGACCGGATATGTGAGAGAGCGCGAGGGCTGGCGTGACCGGGCCCCTAGGCATGCCACCACAACCTCCCACGTTAGGTATTTGTTATGGGAGCGCAACCCGATTAACGCCTGCCGTGCCCTGATGTGGCCCCATGTTGGTCCAACGCATCTACCACGTGACCCGTTTAGAGGGCACACACACACACACACACACACACACACACACACACACACACACACACACACACGCAATTCGTGACCTCTCAGCTGTTATGTCCCTTTCAAAATGGGTTGTCAAGGGTTATCTTCCTTGCTTAGACCCCACTGCGTGGGCTCCTTTCAGAAGTATGCTAACAGGCTTATAGCGAAAATGCACTCGACATGCCTAAAAATTACAACGAGCTGATAAACTTTGAGAGTTAATGCTAGTATTAACCAATTGATCCAAAAGTTTCAACCAAATTCAATGTGACCTGCCTCTATACAGGCATCTCGAGGGCTCTCACATCGATAGCCCATGTATCCCGGGTAGCAGATGCAAGCATAGGGAAGACTTAACGCAACCGTGGGCACATCGAGGTCCTCCCTGGCGAGATTAGCTGACATGGAGATGCAACGTTGCGTGCCTTTCCGTGAGCACATTGGTTGACCCGTCTTCGGATCTTTGCAGCCATCGATGAGCAGACACCTCATCGTCACGGAGGACCACTCATATCCCTGAAAATGGGCGAAAAAAAGAAACAAATACTTGCGACTGCCCAAAATGACTGTCTACCATTCAGACTTTATCATGATAAAATTCGTCTGGAGACGGAAGTCAGTACTGCATCGTCTAAGCAGCGTGCGTAGTCCGACCACTACAGTCATCAGGTCCAGTTCCGCTTTGATGGAGATGGGTAAATACACCATCAGAGGTCGGTTATTCTGTACAGAAACTCACTGGTGGTCAGAGGCCCCCGACGCGCGGCAAACTCTGAGTCTGCGTGTGCGCGCACGTCTGTCCTCTAGGGCGATGTGGGCGTGAGTGAATACATGTGATTTGAGAGGTAGACAGTGTCCGTTTGATCAGCTGATTGGGCGATAGCAGTTTATGGACGCCTATCAGCGGCTGTCTCAGAGGCTGGATACGTGCATGGACCGTCAGCACGAGAACTGCGATTGCATGACATCTAGCCCGTCATGGGTGCTATAGGCGAAAGGCGCATAGACGCTTAAGGTGCTACATTGGAATAGGTACCTCCAAAATTCAATGGGTTGAGGTTAGGTTCAGGGTTAAGCCTAGGGCCAAGTTAAGGATATGGTTAGGGTTAAGTGCAGGATTAAGAATAATGTTAGTTTAGGACACGGGAATATGTACCGCCATGGAATTTAGCGCAAGGTCATCTCTTACACGAGGGGAACCGATTCCTTTGTCGAATCGAGGTATCGGCTAGCTACTTCGATCATATTCAGCCTTATGGCAGATGAATACTGCCGACAAAGACGAGGGAGACTGGAATGGCCATGTCTGGCTTTTTAGCCGTTGTCAGTCAGTCATACCCACAACCACCTGGGGTTGGGTATGACTGGCTGACGACGACTAATAAGACAGAAATGGCCATTCCAGTGTCCCTTGTCTTTGCCGGTAGTATTTATCTGCCAATTCTACTACTATCAGCTATGCGGCTGCTGGCGGGACTCGAGAGTGAGCCTCAAGGCAGGGCGGAACGATTGAGTTCGTTAGCGATCGGAGAACTTTCATAAACGAATTGAGCCTTTTCTTCAGCAAACTACCCCAACGCTCTTTACTGTCAACCTGAATGACCTTTTGATTTAACTTCGTTAGATAAAAAAATTAATAAATGAGGATGATTCCACATCTAAGAGTTCTTCGAAGATCATGGAGGTTAAATTGCTCCGGTTTCCTGTCGTCAAATAAATATTTAATGGGAGGAGGCCTGGCGACGATCGAATAAGTTCTTCGTTTGCGAAGCCTACCATTCCTTTTATTTCATTTCAGTAGGCAGGTTATATTACATTTAAGTTTCTGGCTGAGCATCGGTTTTCGTCCGATCTGCGTTGTAAAGACTTAGTGGACGCTATGAGAACGCGCTAAAAGTTGTGGCATGGAAGGTTGCCGTTCAGCGGGGTAATGCAGTCCTTCTCAGCACGTGAGATTAAAAGTGAATGGCTCCTTTTAGGTGTGGCTCATCTGCACGTGCTTTCGAAACCGAACTTTTAAGAGTATTTGAAAATTTATTGGGGACTCGGGGGCGTAAACGGGCTGCTTAGCTTTGTCAACCCCCAAGTAATGCACCAGCCAGCACTGCACCGTCCAGACAGCTGTCGTTCCCCCCGACTGTTACGGATCGTGCCATGACTCATCTGTGGGGAGACACGCCGCTATAATTGGTATGTTTAGAAGACCGTTAGTTCATTTATGCAGTGTTCATTATATTCCTGATGCCGTCTAGATTGACCTTAATAGTGTATATGACCTAGGTTTCCAGAATATAATGGAATCGAGAACGCAGTATGTAAGTGCAAGAGGTAAACCCCATCCACGTTTTTCCGTAATATGGGATCGGTTTTAAGAAGAGGTCTTACGGGTGGGGGAAAGGTGAGGACAGATCAAGGACTCTACGAAGGAAAGGTAAACATAGTAAGGTAACCCATAGCATTTCTTATGTCCTCCAAAAATGCATAACGATAAGAGCACGTAAATCAAAATGCAATGGGTAAGTTATATGGGAACGGGCTGAAAAGCTCCCTAACCCAACCTGCAAGTCCTAACCCTGACGATAAAAGTGTATTCCATAGCTAAGTCCTAATCTACAATCTTACTTCCCGAACACATTCTTCAAACCATAACCCTACCTTCTAGACTAATTCCCAACCCTTACATTAGCCCTGCAAACCAAGCCCAAACGTACATCCTAAATCCCAAGTGATGCACACCTGATCATTATTTCTATATATATATATATACTTAAATCAAATAAGTAGGTGTCTTATAGTAATATAAATAATTAACTTACATATAAGATCCCCACACATAAAGGATTTTTTAAGTTTAAATATTGCCCTATAAAATAGAAAATTAGCAAATTTTCTTTCTCTCTCGATTTCGGTGACAATACGATTAAAATTAGTCAGAGGATTACTCCGCCCTGTTGAAATCAAGAATAGTGGTGGAATGTGCCACTGACGAGATCGTGGGAAACAAGAATGGCAATTCATCCTCATCAACCAGCCGTAACTCAACTCCAGGACAATTGGGAGGTTTAAAAGTTGAAGGGAAATGGCATTCACCAATCTGTCCAGTAGGGTACAGTTGAAAGCATACCCCGTATTGCGGATGACCTTACATTAACTTCCCGGGCTCAGGATGGAGATTAGGGTTTGGGGTATTTGTGTTGTTGTTCTGGTTAGAGTGAGGGTCCAGGTTCGAGTCAGGGTAAGGGAGGGGCAACCCCGACATCTAATGCAAGTTAATCAATAATACAGGGAGAGTTCATATACCCGTGTCCGAATGAGGGTATTTCTCCCTTACCTCATAGCCACAAGCAATCAATAATCGTTGCAGAGTTTTTAAAAAGGGCCGATGAAATAACCGCTTCCTGGTTTGCCCATCACCAGCAGCCGGAAAATCAGCCAGGCAGCCTTCGAAGAAAAAAGGGTTGCTTGTCTGATGGGCCGTAGCAGGAAAATCAATTTGTGATTCTACATCAGCCCTTTGGCCTCACACTTCACTTGGCAACCGACCAAAGTTTTAGTTTAACTTTTAATTCGGCCTGTTCTTCCTCAGTAGTGTTCTACGTCATAAATATTTTTCAATTTGCATACTAGGTGGCCAGAGAGTCAAAATAGGCCTCTAGTTTACAAACTGACATTTAGAGGTAGTGGTAGTGGTGGCGGTGGTAGCGGTGTACTCGCCATTGGCGTTACGGGACATACACGTCCCGTAGTGCCTTGAAGTACTCTTTCGAGCCCCACAATCGGTAAACGCCTCAGCATCACGGTTACTATATCTGATCGCAATCATAAGACCAATGAGCCCTCGGATCAATGATTAGGGGGTTAGACTTATAACTACCAGATCGTGGGTTTGAAGCTCGGGTCTTGCAGCACCTGACGATGGGTATGGCTGGATGTGACGACAGCTACTAAGCCCGAAATGACCATTCCAGTCTCCCTTTTCCTTGTTGGTAATGTCAGTAAACCTATATTCCTAGCTAATACGGCTGCTTTCAGGGCTCTATTGTGAGCTCCAAGATACAACGCGACGAGTGAGTGCCGTAACTGATCAGTGAGTGTCTATCTAGCACTGTTTATATTCCTGCTCGCAACAAACAGAACAAAGATCCCATGGATCAATGGTTAGGATGCTGGACTCCTAACTAACAGGTGTTGCAACACCTGTTGTTGAGGACAGCTAATAAGCCAGAAATAGTCGTTCCAGTCTCCCTTGTCTTTGTCGGTAAGGCTATACTGACGTTCATGGTCAAAAACATGCTTTCTGTGCCTATGGGTCGGTTTTATCTTCGTGCAATGTAAAGCATCAGCCATTTGCAGGGAACGGTCTGATTTCTTTCTTTTTTTGGCTTTCTGCTCCAGTAAAACCTTCCGTTCACGTTACCGTTCTACACATTCTTATCCATGTACTCCTCAAAACCGCGCTGATTACTAGGAAACCTTGCACACGAAATAGACGCGAGAGCAGAAACCCAGTCCAGCCAGAAATTGAGCCGAATGAACCTGCACGATCTACTCATTGAGATTCGAACCGGGCGACAAGAATTCGGTGCAAAACAGGTAAGACCCGCGAATGGGAACCCTCCACAGGTGGTCTTGCGCTAAATGCCATACAGAGGAGGGTTAGAAGTAAGGTTGAGTTAAAGCTAGGTTTAACGTAAGTTTTAGGGCATCGAATGGTTGTGCGGCCCCGCTGGACCAGTATAGCAGTGTCCACTATAATATGCACAGATCTTCTTAGTCACGTCCCAGTTAAATCACACTCTTATTATTACAATACTACTTCCTATATTTCAGTACAACTCATCGCATTTGCCTCACTCACGAGAATTTTGTCAACAACAATAGCATGTCCTCATGCTACTCGTAATGTATGAGTACACGTTTATGTTTACCCTTTTCGATAAGACAACAGCTGCTTATTTTCCGCACGCTATTATGTAAACCAACTTTTTTGCATTTTTATGATGTATCAGAGTCATTTTAGCCATACTGTAACCACGAAAGAGTTCAAAGGCCTTTGCCTATCTTTCCCTTAATAAACTGAACTGAACTAACCGGCGACCCTACTATCAGATACAGTCGACAAGTAGGCGTGTAATACAGGAACGGTGATTGTTGCGGTAAGGAAAGTGGTGGTGATGCGTTCGCATTGAGAATATATTTGCCTAACCACCGTTATAATTAAATTGATCTTGTTTTCCGTACTAAATCCGACCATATTACGTGCCAAAATATCCGCACTTACCTACACGCAGACCTAACCCTTACCCTATCCAATGTTTATGTTGCCGGGTTAGTAGGGTCGTATAAGAGTTTGTTGCCGATTAGTGGAGCCGTACAACCATTCGTTGCTCTGGTTTTTACTACCGAAGCAAAACTGGAAAGTAGTATTCAATCCCGAAATCCGGTCCGACCGTAGAACGCAGTATAGTGGCGATAACTCTCCGAATTGGTAAAGAGTAGCGGATCACTCCAAATTTTCCGTCAGAATTGATTATAAGCCACCTCATTATCTTGACAGGACAGGGCTGTTCGAACAACCTCAATGAATACAAGCGGTCTCGCGACCCTAGACGTCAGTCTAACCCTACCCTTAAACCTTACCCGAACCTTAGTCTTAACACTAACCCTAACCTAAAATATAAACCGCATTTCCCTGGAATTTAGCGCAAAGCCACGCGTGTTAGGGCAGCTTTCTCTCCCTGTTTCCTGTCAGAGGCTTGCATGCACGACCAAATATTCCTTGCTGAACTTCTCCCCTGTCCATTGAGTTCAAACTACAGCAATGGATTTCGATACTGCTTTGGCGACGAGCGCAGGAGTTCCCCTCCTTTTTCAACCTTCCTGAAATCGAAAAGTGAGTTGATTGCGAGTTAATTACTTGCCTCCCCCTCATTCAGTATTGCAGATCGCCTTCCGCTAAATTCTAGGGTCGTTTAGGGATAGGGTTTTATTTGGGATAACTTTCCGTGTTTGTGTTAGGTAAAGTAGGGTCACGGTTACTGGAACATGTATCACCCTGGCTTTTGGAGCAGACGCCTTCCACATCGGGCGCTCAGGCCGTCACACGGCACGCATGCATTCTCTGGGACAGTCCATCGCAGGCGCCCACAAATTGCTATAACCCCAAGCAACTGCTCCAGCTGACAATAACTGTCTCTCATGTGACTCATATTCGTTCACGCGAACATTAACTTGGCGGTTAGACGCGCGGGCGGGCCCGGAGTTTGCCGCGCGTCGGTGCCTCTTGATCACCTCCGAGGTTCTGTTCGAAATACAGGACCTCTACTGGTGTCTTTCCCGCTCTCCTGTGAAGCGAAACTGGGTCTGACGGTTGTAGTGTTCTAGATAAAAATACTGCGTAGACTCTACACCCTTGGCTGCCCGAAAAGTGCCTGTGAAGGCAGATAAGTCTGTCCACTCCACAAGGAATCTACCGCGGTGCGCAGCGAAAAATGGAGTTCATTGATGAACGCTCACTGAGCGCTAACGGAACTTATTAGTCCCGTTCTGTGTTGGGGCTCATTCGAGCCCCGCCAGCAGCCGCAGAGCGGCTGGTAGTAGTAGTAACTGCCGATGAACATTATTGACAAAGACAAAGGAGGCTGTAATGACCATTTCTGGCTCAGTAGCCCGTCATCAGCCAGTCTTACCCAACCCCAGGTTGGGCACAACCCGAGGCCCGAACCCGCGACCTGTTAATTAGGAGTCCAACGCTCTAACCATTGAGTTAATATTGAGGTAGGGCTGGCTAGTTGCTGATGGCATATAGGCCAGAAATCCCAATTTCGTTCATACAAATCAACCCCTCGGCAGCCCGTCTCCACTGATATTCGAAAACTAACCAAACACAAGAAACCTACATTTTGGCAGACGCAGCGATAATTGTGGTCATATACCCCAGTTTCCGTCGGCTGACAAATTTTGAGACTTTCAATGTATATTTTTCGCTCAGCCGCGTCCGGATCCATGACGATAGATGGGCTGAGACGGATCACGTTGTCTATCCGGGTGCATGGATTGGTGAGGTATGCACAGGGATTAGGACAGACCGGATGCGTGTACATCAGGGCCCGCGAGCCATTCCATTTAACCGCCTCTGGCCAGGCGACTTTGCAGAAGTAAAACCAGAACATTGCTGTAGATAAGAGTAAACATGCCCTGATAATTGATCAAGAATTGAAAGCACAAGATCAGTTTCACGCTTGTCGTAGAGTATATGTGCTGTCTTATGAAACATTAATAGAAATTGCGAAATGCGTTTTTTGATTCGAAAAAATGACTGAAGTAGGATTGTAATAAGAATTATCGCGCAGGATAATTCAGAGTATTTCAGTCACGCCAGCTTGATGGCTTTTAAACGAGTTTCTTTCCGACAGTCTGAAAAAATTACATCCAGTACGAAATGTCTCCTGAATAAGTATGCATTTTCCTGTTGCTGTTCGCTGTCCTTATAAATGTAACTATAATTTATAGAAAAAATACAAAAAATAGCCTTTCTTATACTTATTGGGTAGAAAATTACGACTTCTTTAATGCGTAAATAGGAAGAACTGAATCTTCTGGTTTTTAAAAAAATGTTTTCCGATTCTAAAATAATTTTGAACCTGACCTGCCGTTATGCTTGCATTCAGGGTTTCAAAATACATGCTGTTTACATTATGCATAATCAAAATCAATAATTTTACCTTGCTATTAGAAGACTTCATTAGGTGCTTATCAAACGTTTTTTTATAAATGCAGGCTGTGCTGTAGACTTTATAAGTTACATTAATAAATGGACAGATGCAATACGAATTGCGTAAACATTGTAAGGTTTTAAAAAATCACGTAAACAGAAACCTTTTAAAACTAATCAAACATTCTTTTAACTAAAAATTCAAAGAAGACGTACTTTTCTATCAAAAAAGTACAAGTAAATATATTTTAATTCATAAAAGCATCGAAAATAAATTGGAAAAATCCACATTCTATAAGTAGACATTTCGTATAGTGTTGTTTTTGCAGACGACCTGGAAGAAACTCGATCAAAGGCTGGTAAACTAACGGAAAAAAATATCTCGAGATTATTTGCACTATAATTAGTATTACTACCCTACTTTATTCATCTTTTTGCATCAAAAACAGATTAAAAACTTCGCTTATCACGTGGTAATGACCTAGTGGAAGTGATCAAGTGGAGTCGTGTGCTTCTCACGGGTGACGTAATCATACGGAGAAATGAGCGAGACGAGAATGATGCCATTGACTTAAAACGGGGAATTTAGAGGCAATGATGCATGCATTTCAACATTTCGAAGTTCATAGTGGTGATGGTGGATACCACAGGATAGTGAGAGAAAACGTCCATGCAGTACTATCTCACAACAGCTCCTTAGAAAGCTGTTAATGCATAGAACACAATTTTTAGCATTGCATAATTTTGCGAGAGACCGCACAGGGTCGGAACCCATTGCCAAAATGGTTCAAAAACTAAGGAAAGAAATTTATTTTTCAATCAACGCTCAGTTGGCTAGAGCGTTGGCTGTACTAAAGCCTTCCCCTTGCTGGCGTGAGTTCGAGTTCCACCGAGGCTGCCGAGTCTTTCAAAAGTGGGTTCAAAGGAATTATTCAAATCTGCCGAAATCCTCTACAAAATATTGTGCCTGAAACAAAGTATCTATTTTTCACTCCACTGTTACCTGCGTGAAAGTGGCTTGCCCTCAGGTAGAGATGGGATAGGGGACAACCATACTTTAACTTCTCAAGCTTTGAAGGACTTGCTCTTCAACGTTGGTCACAAAAACGTTTTGGACCGTCGTGCAGGACATAGTCAGGGTCCAGGGGAGAAAGAATCCAGTGCTAGCATTTGTACTTGCAAAAGATGATTTATAGCTGGAAATATTTCTTCCATTTCTCTCGTTTAGACATTATCTTCGCAATTATGAGCCTGTGAATAACAGCATACCTCAACGTACCTAGATTGTGGTGAGCGAGCCCATGAATTCATATAATTGTCATAAAGGATGTAACTAATTTTGCTTTAGTAAAGTCTATGAATAAAATTTTGAAAATAGCAGATGACACGATCACTTGCCGGTGTTTTACTTAGTAATGCTGTCCTTGTAGTGAATAAATGTAGGCGCATGACGAAGTTGTAAAGGAGAATAACCCAACACTCCAACCTAGACTTATTTATAGATAGCCCGAACAGCGCGACCAGTAATCTGAGGTTTCCTTACGCCAGGGCGCCGGAGTTCGTTCGCAAACGAACTTACAGCTCAAATGCCCCCTTCGCATTCATTGTAGACCCACAATACTTAACGAAATCCTGAAGATCGAAGACGCGATTGACAAAACACCTAACATAACACAGAATTGTATAGGAACGGACAGTTTAGGCCTCTAAGACCATTCCTTACGACAAACACCGGTCTTATCACCATCTGTGTGCACTCAGCCAACTATATTTACTACGAATAATATTATTCCTACTAGTAATACAACTACAAATAATAATAATAATCAGTCAGTATCAATCAGTATATGCGGAATAAATAACGAAAGCCCTTAAGAACTCCACTGAAACGGTACAAGTATGTATGAAAAATAGTCAAGTTTTAAAATTTTCGTAGTTGGTTTTAGTATGCAAAATTTATAGTACTTCTAATGAAGTATAAATGTTGAAAATTTCCGGAATTTTCGAAATAAGAGCGAATAATATGCTCAATGCATTCGCACCATGAAAATTTCCGTTAGAGTAAAATTTAGCATAAACAAAACGATCTATTGAAATAAAGGGAGTCGTATGCCTATAAGTGTCTCAGTACTTTATTAGATTGAGTGTGGAAACTTCGGATTCACCGTTACCTGGTAATTATCCAGACGTTTTTTGAACACACTCACCATAGGGGAATGTGCAATATACGTCGGTAAAGAATTCCACTGCTAAATGACTCTGTATGTTTAAAAGGAGGAGCATTTATTTGTGTGGCAAGTTCCTTTTTGAGCTGACAATCATGTCTTCGGAGATGCTTTTTGGTGCCATTTCAAAAAGCCTTCCCAGTTGACATCCAGATCCAGCCGCCTCAGCAACTGGAAGGTTGCTATAAGGTCACCTCTTTCCTGTGGAGTGAAAAGAGCTCCAAGGTGGTCAGGCGTTGCACTCAGGGACAGCCTTTGTAGCCCGTCGTTGTACGCTATCTTTGTGAAGCCAAGGTCGCCGAGCCTGTACCGCGTATTCCAGGTGCGGCCGCACAAAGGTTCCATATACCTTCCGAAGGTATCCGCATTTAAGTGTGCAAATGTTCTTCGTATCGCGCTCATAGTTGACATTGTCCTCGCTGCGGCGTTGGAAATTGCGTTGTGACGCTTAAGTTGTCTTTAATAATAATACTAGTACTACTACTAATACCGCACTGTCACTATTGTCAGTTATAAAGGAAGAATAAACTTCCAATCTTTTGGCACCAGATTGCAAATAAACCTAAACTACCTGCAAAACTTCAAATCTTTTGGATACATATTATTATTATCCTTATAACGGGGCCTTTAGACGTGAATGTCAACGCGCGGCTCACCAGAAAGGGCTTCGAGACTGCTGTCGGGAGCAATCACATGTTCCATGCTGGTTTTGCCTTCACGATACATGATCTCCAGGAATTCGCCGAATCCACAGCCAATTTCCAAAAATCCACCGGGGTAATTTCTACGTCCGATCCTCTCGCCACATTTATGCATGATTTCCAGTATACCTCGTACTCTCTGCCCACTCAGAATTCCAGGAAGTCGAAAAGCATTTTTCTTGTACCAGTAAGAAGACGGAGTTCCTTTAAGGTCTTCGCTGTTGTACAAAGGCAGGCGAACATGCGTCCTACGTAGCTGTAGTCTATCATAGCGTGAAAATGCGTCGTTTTCGTCACGACGGTAAATGTCTACGGGTACGTCTTGATACTTGATGTAAGTGCCGACGGCTGACATGTATGCTCGTCTGCAGCCTCTGACCCCCATTTCCAGGAGTCCTTGTTCAGGCCGCACTCATACGGTTCATGCCAACTTCCAGCCTTTATTTCGGATATCGAAAAGCTGAAAAATAATCTCCCTAGCGCGTCCATTGGATAGCCACGATGAAGGTTTGCGTATGGCTCCTCGTTAATGCTCGCGAGCATGTGTAGCTTGGCAAATTGTGGTCTTGTTGGGACACACGCGAACAAGAGTAGGATAAAACGGGAACCACTTGGCAGATACGACATAACTGAACACCTGAAGCGAAGCCCGCCTGTTAATCATAATCAACTTTCAGATGGCTGCAATGCGATCGATAAACCCTGGTGCTAACCAATCCGAAGGACGCTTTATATGCAGATGCAACTGCGGCAGCCAATAGGACGCCAACTTCATATCGATGCGTGCAATGATCGATGGTAGAGCAGATGAGCTATAACACAGGAACAAAACTTCAAATTCTATCCAAAGTCAACATGGGCACGAGTAATTTGCGTTCAAAACACATTAACTAACCAGTTCCTGTCCTGTTCATTTGGCATTTCCGTGTCCTGCTACCCAAGAAAGTTGAAAAGGCATTCGTACACGCAGAAAATGAACAGGGACTCTGGCCAAATTCGTTTAAAGTAGGACTAATTTTGTTAATCGTTAAGTAACCATGAAGCGAGTGCGTCGAAAAAATTGGATCGGTCAGCTGACATTTGTTAACTTGCAAATATTATACCAGAACGGCAGCAGGAGACTGAATGCAAGAACGTCGCGTAAAACTATGAATTACCATCTTTTGCCATAATAGAGCATCAAAGCAGGAAATATGAATGAATACACGCCCGAAAAAGGATTGCCTCTTTAAAAAATAACAGTTGCAAAAGTGGCCAATGTGTAACACACCAAAGCCTAACGATTTCTGGTGCTGACGAACTACCTTCTCTTACGTCTATGTTTGGGTGTAACTATAGCGTGATTACAACCTTCATTTTTGGTCCTTACTTCAGCTTAACCTTCATACTTATAGGAGAGTTTTATACGTAAGTGATGCAAAGTACAGAAGTGTCCTCAGTAAGAAAGGGGAACGAATTCTTTCATCATTATGATTTGAATGAAAGACTCCACTGTAATATGAAGATCTGTGGAGTTTAAAGGCTATTTTATATCTGAAGCAACAGTGTCACTGTTGGAAGTACCAAAGCTTACTGGTAGCTACCCAACTACTCTGATTGACTGGCTCAATTACTGCCGGGAAGTCTGCTCCGAAGTGACATCTGGCGCTAGGAGAGAAACGTTGAATGGAACAGCGGAAAACCCAATACAAATTGAGGAGGTCAGATGTTCAGGACACTGTAAGTGCAATCGTGGCCGTCTTATATGTAGGTGGAGATGCACCTGCTGCAAAAAAACCGATGACGATCCAGTGCAGAATTACTGGAACCACGGTTCACCCATTGTTGGTGCATGGGTCGTTGGATTGTGTGAGGTGCCGATGTTAGGTACTACAAAAGCGAGATGCAGCGACGTTAATACCTATAATTGAGCGTGAAGTAGACGTAGGTTCAACAATTCATTTGGACAAATGGCCAGCTTATCGGCAGCTTAAGCAGGCTGGGTATGATCACAAATCCGTCAACCACCAGGAAATCGAGAGGACTTGGTAAAACAGCAAGATTCAGATTTTGAAGAAAAATCGTGGACTTCAAAAACATTTACTCCAAGGCCCGTTTCGATGTAAATTGCTGGCGTGTGTTGAAAGGAGGTAAAGACCACTTCGTAGCAAAAACCCTATGCAATATCAAATAAGTATTTTTTGCCTCACTTTGATTACAAAATTTCACCAGTGCCTATTAGGGTTGGCATCCCTGCTGTAGTAGAACACTCATGGTAGGGAATCCCGCTGTAATAGCACCCCGTTAACTCCATTCCGTCGGCTGCTGTTGCCACTTTCAAAGTGTGCAACGTCATCATACCTACTAGCGTTTACAAGCCGAGGCCTACGCGCTCGGCCTCGGAGGGCCCAATCAGAAACACAACCAAGGATATCGCACGCTCTGCCCTATATCAAGGACGTCTCAGAAGCGACTGAGTGCATTTTTGCCGGACTAGGTGGTGGCATTGCACACCGGCCCAAAGCTACTCTGTGCAGCAGAGTCGCGAAAATAAAATACTGACTAAACATCAAAGAGCTATCCGGGGTAGTGTATCGCATTCCGTGCCTAAACTGTCCCTGTAATTAGACAGACCAGACAGAACGCATGCTGGGATCAGGCATACATGAAAACAAGTTGGTGGTGCGATGGGGCGACGCATTATCGCAAGTTGCTGCGCACACCCACAAAACCGGCATGAGTTCAACTTCGCAACCGTCAAGATAATCACCCACGCCGGAACCTAGACAAACCGAGAATTGCTTGAAGCCTGCTCCACGGATGGGAACTCGATCACTTGATGTATCGATTTGGTGCCGGCATACAGAGCCCTGCGCAGTCACCTCCAGACTTGTCTCAGTGATCATTTATTGATTTTTATCTCCTATAAGTGTTGTCTGTTTTGTTTCTGCTGCTATTCCTTACGATGGACTCCTGCAGGAGTTTTAAAGTTAAGGATAATAAAGAAATTGTCCCCTTGCTCGAACAGACTTCGCCTTTTCCAACCAATAATTGTATTCAGCGGAGAATTTCCAAACATGAGGCTGGATTTACAAACATGCGTTTTTTTCAGAGAGAGGGGAAATAACCATACCCTGCTTGTTATGATACAATCTAAAAGTTCAAAAGTCGTCTCAAGATTTTAAGTGGCGGAACTACACAATGGCCCAAAAATACCATGCGCAGCAGGGTCATAAGAAACGAGGGCAGATTAAATCCTAATGAGCATTGTATCTCGTACCAAAACTGTTTTCGTTACTACACAGAACAGATGACGTATGCTTGAACCGCTCATACACGAGCATAAGCTGACTGTTAGACGGGGTGACGGTTTATCACAATTGGCAACCCACACATACCAAACGGTTCACGAGTTTAACTTCGCAGCCACGAAGATAATCGCCCACGCCAGAAGCAAGACAAACCGAGAATTGATTGATACCTGGGTTCCGATGAGAACTCGGTCAATCGATTTATCGATCTAGCGCCCGCATACAGAGCTCCAAACAGCCATCTCCGGACTGGCGCCACCGGTGTCTGATTGACCCCTGTCCCCTATAACTGTTGCTCGTTTTGTGTTGCCACTTTTATCTCTGACGCTGGATTCCAGTATGACTTCGAATGCTCAGACGAATAAAGCCATGATTCCGTAGAACAAACAACAATTTTAAATGCGTCTGTAAAACTAATTAACATCATTCAGTTTTCAGACTGCAAGACATAAGGGGATGCAGAAGTCAGCTGGCTTAAAATCAATGTTTTAAATGCACAAACTGGCCTACTTGGCTGTTTGGTGTGGAAAATGAAGGCGGAACTGATCATTCCAACCCCTTCTTTATTCACCATATTTTTTTCCCAAGTACTGATTCCTGCCATTGTGCGTCTGTCTTTGGAGGGCGCAGACGGCAGGCCAAAGACAGAATGACAACAAGCACCCTCCATCTTGCAGTCGGTTCGGTTGTATGCTGGACTGCCTCTTACCACTATGGGTTAGCGCTTTAACCTCGATACTGGACGGGCCAGCCCGTCGCAGGTGTCAAAGCATACGCTAATCGATAAATCAATGCTTTAGCGCCAAGACCGTATAGCGCCCGTCGCAGGTGTCAAAGCATACGCTAATCGATAAATCAATGCTTTAGCGCCAAGACCGTATAACGATCTCATGACCTTGACACATGGTCTCTGACACAGTCGCAAATCGTCCAACATGTACCAAATAAACGTTTATGACATAAAAGTGTTCCCCGATGAGTTTACGGAATATGATCATCCGTTTGCTCCTTTTAAGTTAGTCAAGAGACCTCAAGACATTCGCAAAGCCAACAGCATTGTCTGCAAAGGGACAGTACCGACTTAGATTAGGGAGACTGGAATGAACATCTCTGACTTACTAGCTGTCAACAGCCAGTCGTACTGAAGCCCAGGTTTGAATAAACGACGATGAAATTGGACGAAACATTCAGTTCCGAAACAAAATGTCATAATTTTGTACCCTTTCAGGTCGACGGTGTGCCACACTTGCATTCGTTGATGAACGCTCACCGCATGGCTAACAGCACTCAAGCGTTCCGCCCTGCCTTGAGGCTCACTCTTGAGCCCCGCCAGCAGCCGCACAGAGGCAAGTAGTAGAAGACGCAGATGAAGATTACCGGCAAAGACACGTTTGCCACACGTTATGAAGCAGCGGTTACGACGCACCGTTATGAGGTTTTTAAATTGTAGCACCAGCTTCCTTTTATCAGGCTTACGAAGACTATTCCCAGTGAAATGTCCCGCTTCTGTAATTCACTGCAAGCTGTGCTTTAGGGATCCAACCCGTCCCCTAAACGCATCGCATGGTAAGCTGCGCTGGGTCAACACAGGGAGGTATATTAGGAGAAGGTTAGCGTTTCTGTGGTTCTGCGGCCTTTATGGCATTTCTACCTGCGCCCTCTCCCATCGCCGGTCTTCTTGACACTCTCATGACACCGGGCACAGGTGGGTGAGGAAATAGAGAGAGAGGGAGTGCGGTAGATGCAGTGCAAGTCTACTTTACTTAAGAATAACCCACGCGTAAGTCACCGTCCCTACACCACCCTGCTGTGGAGCGCACGGTGGACATCGTCGAACTACGACGGTCGAACAGAGGAAGAATTCAAAAGATAACCGACAACCAGGTCAGCTGGTCACTGACCTAAATGGCTTTAGGAGATTTGAAACAGAATCATTCAAGGTAGGTAGAGATCCTAAGAGATTGGAGTTATTCCTCAGTAAGCCATTTGGAGGAAAAGATGAATTCCAGATAGTAACGGAAAATAACTGTACTCGATTGACCCTACTCGGACCCATTATCAGGGACAGCGAAAGGCGTAAATAGGGACAATGCCACTGAAGGGAAAGACGGTAGCAGACAGTATCCACCACGATCATCAAGGCAGGTCCTGCATAGAGAAAAGTAAGAGGTACACGTGAACGGAGGGGACAATGTATTCTATAAAGAATTGAGGGAGAATAGGTTGGAGCTTTTTAGCCAGTCAGATGAGATACAAAGTTCCGGCATGCGAGTCTCTTGTGCGAAGGCATGTCTGCATCAGCCTTCCAGATCACTGGCCGGTCTACTTTTTAGCAAAGGCTAATTTGTTCCATTTTCTCAGACTGCTCACTAGCAGCTTGCATTTTAATCTATTCAGTTAATTTTTCGCAAAAAGGCGTTCTTTTTGACATAAAAGCTAGTAATCTGCAGGGCGAACGCTCTTAAACTAGTTTTACGAATTGAAAAAGGAAAACTCAGCCATCCATGGTAAAGCAATTGGCGGTAGGTATCGGTATATTAAAAGTAGAACGAAGGGTTAATCGGCGATTCAGGGAAACCTTGAGCGGAAACCGAAACTCCCAAAGGCCAGGAGGTTTAAAATTGCAGCACGTGACTCAAATTATCAAAAAGTTCGAGTTTAAAAGGCTATATGATTCCATCAGGCAAAATGCCAATAATTATTACTACGCACTGTCGAGGTTGGCCAGAATCGCTATCCGATTCGATATCTTGGATTAAAAAATAAACACTTCCTGATCTCATCTTCTGCTCGTAAACAGAACTTGACCTCGGAGTTTTGGCAGTTAGAGTACACCCACACACGTAGTCGCTACCATCTCACGGTCCAAAGACGTGCAAAGTACTTGATTCTTGTTATTTGCCAGTTATCTGGCGGAACGGACGTCCCTTGTGTCAGCAACCGAACTTGAGCGTCCTCCGGACCTTGGAATTTTGGCGCGCACAACAAGAACACGCTAGCGGTTACCATGGTTATCGCGCAGGCAAACGCCATGTGCTGTGCTCACGTTTAGCAGGGCTGAAGAGGATTGGTGCAGCTGTTGTACACTCGTCACATGGACACACAGTGCGGCGGCTCGAGTTAGTAATGTGCACCCAACGCAGCACAATTCGGCGCGGAGTTCACACTTGCCGCGATACCACTGAAGGGAATCGTAACGAGCAGGTGCCTTAAGCGTTTTTTTTCTTACTCATACTTGCATCGTAGAAGTTTTCGTTTTCATAATTTTTCATATATATATATATATATATATATATATATATATATATATATATATATATATATATATGCATATATTAATGCATTGTTTTCCAAATGTAGGTCTACATGTTAGTGGTAAACGCGTAGGGTGTTTAAAATTAAGAATTTACAAATAACCGACCCCATAATTCTGGGTCTACCACAGCAAATTAGCACTCCTGTTTGTGCCATGCGTGACATGGCCTCTTACATAATATTGTAGGCTACTGTTCTGGCTGCGCATATGATCGTGTATGTCCATGTGTGTAGGCAATGTGGGCAGCTGATTTGGCTGCGGTTGGTGTATGACGATTCGGAGCACCGGGAACTAGCACACTGCTCACAGTGTGATATATGCTCAAATGACCGATAAGACCGATGCGTGACGCGAAAGGGCGATGGCAATGAGGACAGATTGGTATCGAGGCTCCATTGATGGTGGTGGGGAAGTGGTTTACAGGGCGTCAGAAGTGGTCTGAACGGTGATGGGAGAGGAATTGGTGTTGGTGGTGGTCGTCGATGTGATATACGAAGGGGTTGTTGGAGAGAGAATCGTGCTGGTGATCGATAGTGATTAGGCATCGGGAGCGCCTTTGAAGACTACCGAACACATTGGCTTCTGGGCTTAACTCTTTAACGGGGCTTGTTTGCAAATCCTTTCTGTGAAGCATGCCCTGTATGGCAGCCTAAATAGGACACGAGAATAGGAACCACACCGTCCGCTTAAAATAGGTGGCCTTATGGTGAATTTCAGGAAGGATAAATACACCCGTATCTCAACCCTAGCCTTTACCCTAAAATAAAAGGAAACGTTGACCTTAATCTTAACGCTAGCCCAATCATAAACTTAAGCCCCAGGTTAACATGCATCCAAACCTTAACCCTTAATTTACTCCTGACCCTAACCCTAACCCTAACTCTGAACTGAACCCTAACTCTAAACCCAAGTCTCATTTTGAGCCTAACCTAAAGTTCGCCCTAATTTGGCGCAAAGCAACATGTATTGTGGGTGGTTCCTATTCCTTACCTCTTTCCTTTCTTGACGAAAATATCGCTAAGGTTTGCTTTTACATATAGATTTTAACGAATCTACCTTTCAAACCTAAAATATTAAAAAGTTTTCCGAGTTCAAGAGACTAACCATCTGCTGGTCGGAATTAGACAGAAGAAAGAAATGAGGCATTGCATTTCCGGAAATGTGCATACTGTGTCATGTATTGATTCGATTTGGATTGATTGTAATTTAAGAGATATTTGTTCATTTGTGCTTAGACTGAGGCTACGAACACTGTTTGTTCTACCTCTACTTATGGCCACCCTCAACCATTTAAGTAAGCGAGGGGATATTTATTTGAAGTTTGTGTACATACTACTGATTTATATTGGGCGCTTGTTGATAGGCTGCAACCTCCCGTTCGTTGGGTGAGTTCTGCCAATAACCAAACGCAAACCGAGGACCCAGTGTACTGTTTTCCATTATATTGTCATTTTTCGATATTGTCATATCGTGGGCTGCTCGAATCATTGTTCTCAGGCCTGTAGTCCATTAACAGGCGCAATGACCTCCCGATCCCGTAGTCTGTGCTAGGAAGTTGCATGAGCAGGGGAATCAATCACGCTGGGAGGGTACGGGTGACCAATAATCTTAGTGCCTGCAAGCCAAATGGCCCAGTAATAATCCCACCAAAAGTTATTGTAAATTATGAAATCGTGGCCATTAGCGACTCGGATGCAGACTGGCAAGACACCATCACAGCAAATATGACGCCCAGCAGTGATAATGAAAGGTGGTTGCATGACAAGCGCTTCCTATAAAAACTGAGCCCCCTTGTACCTCCGCTATCGTTATCTGCGACTGTCTGTGACGATGAGTTCGAGTGGGAATGCAAAACGTCTGAACAATAAACGTCTTGTCCTATGCGATCACTTTTTCTTCCTCGTATATTGTCATATGCTGTCTGTAGAGTTAAATTTAGGTTATCTTAAAAGATAAAAGTTGTCTTTAGGAGTGAAAGGTGGAACCATAATCACAGTACAGGTATTAGCTGAAAGTTCAAACACGCGTTTCATCGGCTTTCTACTGGTATTTTTAAATTTCTTCGGAAATCAATTCAGACACCACCGTAAATCAGCTCAACTTTACATTTTGAAGTGGCATTACAACACATGCCAAAGCGGACCGAACAAAAGTGCATCTTGGCCCCCTCACCCGTTTTCACTCCCCGGACAGTGCCAAGGTCACTGCTCAGTGTCAGCGGGTGCGTCTGCGGACGGAGTCAGATGGACGGATACCCTGTGAGGGGCCTATACAAGAAGGCACTGTCCGACAGTCCAGAGGTTCAGTCGCCCAGCGGGCAGGGCACATTTTCACGCTGGAAGCGGAGCCACCTGGCACGACATACATGCGGCAGTCCCGCCTCCAGCAGCCAAAGAACGCAGAGCCCCCGAAAGGACCTCCTCGAGGGTGCGCTGTCAGATTTCAGATCCTTAACCATTCATCGTAAGTACTGCTCAGTGACTTGATATTTTTGTCAACATGCCACGCGGCGTTGTAAGTTGACAAAGAGGCTGAATCCTCATAACCAAAAATCAATATGCATCTTAAAATGGTACAATCGGCACCAACACTCCCATTAAACATCCTCAGCTGAGCGCTTAAATAGGAGGCCTAATACGCACGAGAACTTCAACAAAACTTCCAGATTACAGTTGATGTCATAGCTCTAAAACTGTGCCTGGCGTTAACAAAGAATACTTATGTAGCGTTTTAATAGTAATCATCCCACAGCATAATCCTTACCTATTTCAATCAGGTCAGCATGTCGGCTTCTTTACAGCCGCTTGCAAAAACTACTCTCTGTAAAAAATGACAACATAAGTATTCAGACTTTTTCCACTGATTTTCGCTGACCTTATGTATTGAAGTGTATTTTATGGAAAAAAAGTGCACGAAAATATTATTTATTGCACATATTGAGTAGTAAATTACTTCTTACCATTTATACTTGACAAAAAAGTACCCTTTGATTTAAAAAAAAGCATTTTTGGCAAGAATTAGGCCTACAACAGACCTGGAATGAAATCCTAATCTTAACCAAAACCATCACGTAAACTCTAACCTAAGCTTTTTCAATGAAATTTGGGGCAAAGAAATCTGTATCGTGGGCGATTCCTGGTTTCACGTCCTGTTTAAAGAGCCATATAAGCAATCCTTACCAGTTTTCCGAGTTCCGAATAATTGCACAGCCAACGCGCCGCTACATTTCCAATTAGGTTTTCCAAGTACAGGCGGTATACGTTCGGGACCCAAAACGGGCCGCGTGGTACATCCACTGGATCAAGACGGAGCCAGATCAAGGCACGGTAGGTGTTATTCGGGTTGCGCTTCCATAAAAAATGCCGAACGTGAGGGGGTAGGGCCTGATGGCACGCGTAGGTGCAGAATCACGCCGCACCAGCCCCTCTTGCCATCTATGGCACTTTACTTGCGTGAGCTCTGATTCGGGCATGGCGGCACGGTCGGGAGCGTCTCCGGTCACCTAAGCAACCTGGGCCCTGACCCCGCCTACGGTCTTCTTGACTCTGTCTTCGCAGGTCACACCGGGAGTAAGGGAGGAGAGAGTGCGGTAGATGCAGCGCAAGTCTACTATCACTCTAAACTAATGAACGCACTAGTCACCGTCCTTGCCCCACCATGCCGTGGAGCATACGGTGGACATAATCAAAACCGATGGTAACACTCTCGGTATCCCTTCCACCTGAATAAAATCCCATATGCTCTACGCTTTGGGGAGGATGTAACACAGTTTCCATAAAATTTTGCCATATATGTGGTCCCTATTATACTCTGCATAAGTAGCATTTCTAAATGAATGGATACAATTCTTTGTGTTCAGACATTTTACGGTCTTAAAAAGCCTCATAAATATAAACTTTTTAAAAACCGAAAGTAACCGGCTTAAAGTATAAAATGTTAAGAAAACGTTACTTTCTAGTAATGGAATACAAGGAAATCTATTCTTATGTATATTTTCTATAAAATAAAGTCGGAATTAAAAGAGCATCGAAAATTAGTTGGATATTGCTAACTACATGAGTAGTCATTTTTTGCGGCCTAAACAAAGCTCTTTCCAAAGCCGGCATCAAAGCGAAACGAAAATATCTTAGGACGATGTCACAAGATACTTTATAGTATAACCCTAATGAGGCAATCTTTTGTAATTGAAAATAAATTTCAGAATTGCTCTTAATATTTCGTGAGATCTATCGCCTTAAAACGCACAGAGACGTTTTTTGAGTGGCCGCACTAATGCTCAACCGTATAAACCGACGCCTTTTTGGTGTGTCATGTGAAACAAGAGTAATACTTTGTGTTTACATTGAAGGTTTTTGAGGATTTTAACAATGTACGAGTATACGTTTGCCGTGGATTAATTCTCGTGAGGCCAATACCTTTGCATGGGAATGGGGCCACATAAAACAAAGCACAGATTAAAAAAATCGATAAAGATGACGTGTATGCCATTCTGTTCAAGAAAGAAACCGTTCTTAATACAAGTGCCTTTGCGCCAAATTCCAGGGAAAATAGAGTTAGGCTTATGTTTAGGGTTACGTTAATTTTAAGTTTAAGGTTAGGATAAGGGTAAAGTTAGGGTTAAGATTTATGTTAGGGCTGAGGTTGAGGTTATGGCACGAGAGTATATACCCTACCTGCAAGTATGCGCAAGGGTTGGGCGCACGAACGCGGAGATTTGCAACCTTTGAGTTTGTAGGAGGTTCTTCTGGACGCACAAGACCGGCTTCCGTACCCTGAGAGTAACCGCTCCGGCTAACAGAAGCTGAGTCAATAGCTAAAGGCAGCTCGATGGACCTCATAAATCACATGAAAACCTCTATTGGAGTCCACAAGACGTCTGGTCTCAGCGACCTGTGCGAGGATGACGTTAGCTATGCTCCTACTTTTGGCAAATTCACAACATGCGTGCAATAAGCCATCGTACTACATTCCTACGTAACTCTAAGACTCCCCATTGTGCTCCTTAGACATCGTTGGCGGTAGGGGGACGGAAGTATCGGGTCAAATGGAAACCTTTCAAGAAGGAGCTATTGAGACTACCGTATCCATTTTACTTCGCTAAGGAAAGATGGTGCCTAGCGGGCCTCATTCTTAGTCCCGTCCAGGGTCTGTATAGAAGTGGGTCAAGTCAGCTAGGAACGACATCGCGCAAATTGGTCGGCGTAAGTTAAATCCACTGGATCTCGAAATCCACACACCTTTCGGGGCAGCACACGAGTGTGCGACCCTACTAACCCAGCAACGAACGTTAACCCCAAAGAAAACAATGAATAAAGTTAGGAGTAGGTTGGTGTTCTCCTTTTCTTCATTTAATCCCATAAATAAAAAGCCTATTACCATTACCCTTTTTTAATTGAACTCGGTCACATAATTACGTTCTTACCCTACTTTCTAGCCCTTTGTGCCAAAAACTGTCTAAATTGCGTTTGGTTGTTAGGGTTGCGTAATTGCCGCAGTTCGTAAGTTGTCCAAAATCAAGTTTTATTCCGCTAGAAGCTCCGTCCGACGCTTCCATCAGGTTAGGGTGCAAACCAGCCGTTTCTATTTCCAACATGAACTGGCTCAATGAAACATTCCGGATTTACAGCATTTAAGGGCGTTTTCATGAAAAAAAACAGTTCGAATTCGCGCATATTTTCCTCGACATCCACACCCTGTCATTCCTTGCGCTCAATCCGTCACCAGCTGGCTGACAGTTACAGACAGTCGACTTGTGCATGAAATAGGGAAGGGGATAGACAGAGAGACCGACAAGGCTGCATATATCAGCACAGAAAATTAGCAAACTTTTCCGTCATTATAAATTCTGACGTTCTGAATCCAACAAGACACCTGTAGCGTCGTGGCTTAAAAGGGAGGACTGAGAAGCAAACTGCAAAAGGCTCTCATCCCTCGATGGAATGTTCACTTATACGCTGGTGGGGCTCAAGAATGAGCCGCAAGCAGAAGGGGACGAGTAGGTTCCGTTAGTGTTCGGTGAGCATTCGTCAAAAAATTCACGGAATCCTTGTACATGTTATGAGAAGCAGGTCTTGGGTGAGACGTTTAAAATGGGAAAACGAGTGTGGTAGACGCGGCGCAAACAACCGGCTCGGCATGCACCGTGCGACGTGTTGTGTCTCACAGATGATAACTTCCACGAGAACGCAATAAATGTTTCCTATACACCGACTAATTTAAAGTTATATCAATCAATGGCGTCTATTCATAATGAGGTCAGTATATTTCCTTCCAAATACTTCTGTGATGTAGGTTTGCTGTTTGTAATTTCCAGATGAAAAACATATTCAATTAGGTGGTGATTTTTTTAGATAAAACCATGTCAATAACTGGAAGGAAATTTACAAGGAATTTCACTCTGTTTGCATTTTAAGGTTTTCCATAACTAAGATCAAATTCACAGCAGTACGGTTCTAAATTATATTTTTTTAATGCAATTTATTTAATATTAATACCAATTCACCACTTCCTTTGCCTGAAAACGGACACACTGAATATTTCTGAGAGAGGTATGCTTTATTTTGAAAGTAAAATTGCGAAATGTTAAGCAAATAATATCCTACATTCACCGTGAATAAGATTAAACACACAAACTATATAACACCGAAGGATCACAAACAAATGACCGAGCATTGCAACTATCGATATCACGAAGAATATTCCTTGAATGAGTCGCAAAATGTAGGCCAAATTGGACTTTCTTTGAAACAGTGCCGGCGTCAGGCACTGATGATCCCAGTATTGTAGTTAGAATAAACATAGAGGGTTGGAAATCGGTATATAATGGGTAAAATAGGCCAAATTCAAAAGCCTGCTCATGAAATCAAATTCAAAGACCCTCGAAATGAAGCTTAGCATCATAATTGGCTTGTTCTCAAACATCCATGAATGAAACAGCCAGTCAAATTTATTTTTGGCAGAAGTTTCAAAAAGAGGCGAATAATTTATTACAACAAATAAGAAGCTTATATCTTCTCCTTTGTTTCCGTAAAAAATGCACATTATGAAGGATTGGGCTCGAAAATGACTTGTGAATTCTTTTGTTTTTTCCGATTTCTGGTTTTTCCATACTGGGCAATTTGAGCTTTTTTGGCATAATTTCTAGTCTCGAAGGACCAACTTGTATTTCAGAAAAATTTCAATGAAACAGAATGTATTAATAAAGTTTAATCTCGAGCTAGATCGACATAATTCCAAAAGTTTATAAAATCTTTAATTAAATTGCTTTGGAAATGCCCTTAAGAGTCGGTAAATCATAGCAGTGTGGAAGTGGCATAGAGTAAGATGTCGGACAAATATCTATCAGTCAAGTATGAACTGCTCGCACTACAGTGATCCCCTCTATTGCGGGGGTTGCCTTCCAAAATCCATCACGAATGTCAAAAATCTGTGAACTAAAACATATATTTTGGGGATTATTTTTGCATATTTTAAGCTTCTTTAACACTCACACATTTTTATAAACATTTTACACACAGGGATATGGCAAATAGGCTTTAGATTCTTTTACGTATTAGTGAAGATTGGTTTGAATTATGTAAAAACACTGTTTATATACAACGTGAAAATTTGCGCTGCGTATATCATTGTAAAGTTTTATTTAATAGGGAATACTGTCATCCACCAATAGCGTCCTGTGGATGAAACCAATGGTAAATTAACCGAAGACACAGGTAACATAAAAAGTTCTATATGTCCCAAAAATCTAAGAAACAACATAAATGACTTTTGAATGCCAGTAAAAATGCAATTTCATCCATGAACTGGCCTGCTCCTCTTCGGGAGGTGATGAACGCGATATATATATATAATAATATCATTCTGCCTATATTACTAGCTGCTCTGCGGCTGCTGGCAGGGCTCTAGAGTGAGCCCCAAGGCCACCGGGATGATTGAGTCCTGTAACCGATCGGTAAGCGCCCAACTACCATATGCTGTTTAAAATGTGCTTGATATAAGTGATTCTGTATACAGTAATTCATTTGCTATATCGCGCTTTGAATTTAGTCCTTCTCTCTCTTTTATATTTATATATATATATATATAAAACAGCGAGCCCGTCGCTCAAAGGTAGAGCGTTCGAATCAATTACCAAAGGTCGCGGGTTCGAATCCCAGGTGTTCCACACTTGGGATTGGGTATGACTGGCTGATGACGGCTAATAAGCCTCCCTTGTCTTTGTCGGTTCCACTTTATCAACATATATATATATCCATCTTGCTCAAATATTGCCCAAACTATGCATAGTCAATCAGTCTAGAGTTTTATTCCTTATCGACGTTGTTAAGATATAAAAGGTGAAAGCAGCACATGCAAGAGCCTGGTGTTGCTTTTGAAATTGCTCTGCGCATATCATTAACCTCGGTGGACTGACAGTTATCAGCGCCCAGGGCTCTTTTCAGCGCCTCAAGACGCACTATGATGCGCCAAACTACAATTCTTTATGCGGGTATTCTGGGAGAGAGGCTATCGTAAATAATATGACAACAGATGCATAAAAAGATAAGATGAAAGATCAAACCGCAATAGGCCCAAGAGGTCTCCGAAACTTTCAGACGCTTTCTTGTTCCACTCAGAGTTCGGGTTGCGCATAGACCCGAATTAATCATCCAGTGGCAGTTAATGAGGCTGGCAAACTCGCTGCTATGGCACAAATGTCCGGAGTTGCTTACCAGCTCTGATGCAGTTTTTGGCAATGCCAATACGTCGGCGAAAAAGGACACATTTCAGACACAATTGAGATTAAAAGATACCTCAAGTCATGATTCATACAACAGAGAGCTGGTATCAGTCTGCAGGTTGATGAGATCTTAATCCTCGCAGAAGGGTAAAACACTGTGAATTAGGATGCTTGAATCATGGTTCCCTGGCCTGCAGTTCAAAAACGCACTCAATCATCTTGCCCCTCTGGATTAATTGCCAATAGTGTGTCTTTGCAGAGCACGTATACATGAAAACTGCTTCTCGTGACGGTCCTGGGGAGCTAAAGCGCCGGATGATTATCGCTCACACAGTGCTGAAACCTCATTCACTGCCGTTTCCTGCGCGTCTGACCAGTCAGCTGTCACACCATCGTTCGTCCACTAATATTTTCAGTTGCCGCCTTAGGCACTGAACTCGATGCAGAATCAGAATGACCTTGAGTACTTTATTCTTGGATCAGCAAGGGGGTATAGGGCTAAAAAGAAAAAGTAAACTGAATTCATTTGCGTGCCATTAGGAGAATACGTGGGCTCATTTATTATCGTCCTTGTCTTAGCCCATCTTCAGATCAAACATACAAGGCATAAGGTAGGCTACTCAAAACCGATAATTTTCTCAGTTATTTAATTAGTGACGCAAAAAACATTTGCCAAAAGCGGTTGACTATGCGGTACACACAACAAATGCATGCATTATCATTGCAGTGCTATCCTCCTTCGGAATCGTCGATCGATTCGAGCTCATTCCCGCTATTTCGTTCTGTGTCGGTCTTCGTTTTATTTTAATCACTCAAAGTGATTGTTACTGAAAGTCATGCTTATCTAGTGTCTACGGTTTATCAGTAATCTTTTTTTTGAAATCTGGAGACCATTCGTACATCCGGTAAGGTAATAGAGTAGGAAACCCTTACTATAAATTGGCCGAAGACCACCCGTCTTACGGGGGATCCTAATCTCGTGTCCCCATCTACATCCAAACTTCAATTTGATACGTGGCTTATGACAACAGAGAGACGAACAAGCGAAATCATGTCCTTTCCAAAATTCTTTCGCGACATAAAGTTTACAACATCTGAGAAACAAGACTCTTCTAAAAAAATCCCATTATATGAAGTCACAAGTATTTTCAATTATCTTTTAAGCCTCCAAAATGTCCTGAGAAGGCACAGAGAAAAGGCGTTTTTGCTTTCATTTAACCCCACAGCCCCAGGTGACCATTCGCGATGCTTCAAGCTGTTGCATCAGCCTATAGACGTTCCCTCTACACAGACCCTATTCACAGTTTATTTTGTCTGAAATTGTCTGCAATTTTACTCACCACTCAGCTTTGAGACGAAGCTCCATTTGCGTTTTCCGGGTGAGTCGGACATGCCTCGTACAGAAGCCATGGAACTGCTTTCCTAGAGATGACTAAGCACTTGGCATTTTTGGTAAAAACAACAAATCAATCTCAAGCCAATGCGAAAACATCCACTAAAATGTAAAACTAAGGAAAAAAGATTTCAAAGTAAAATAAAATACAAATTAAGTATTTAACTTATTATTTTGTCGAGTAGGAAGAACAAATTTATTAAAAAAGGTGAAAAAGGCAGACAACGCAAACAATCCATGTAACGTGATTAGACTCAAGGTTTAGAAGACCATAATGCATGTCTTTGCAAATAACTGACTAAATAAAGTGATATGGACACAACAACGTTTAAAAATGATTTTTTTCATATAAATTTTCATAAATTATCCTCCTAGAATTAGGGCTGTATGAAGTCTGGTAAAACCTTAAGCGTGTTTTCTCCAGGACATGCAATGCAACGGTTTCGACACTGCCCGAAAGGAAAGTAATTGAAGCAAAAATATTTCGCTTGGGTTCGCAAATAGAGACTTCACACGAATAAATGTTTCCAGAGACTAGTAAGTGTAAGTAGACTTTGAAAATATAATCGTAAGCAGGTTCGTTGATGAACGCTCACTAATCCCTGATGGATTTCACTCGTCCCGTTGTGCCTTTGGGGGCACTATCAGCAGCCACAAATCGGTTAGTGAATGACCATTTCTGGCTCATTAGCCATCATCAGCCAGTCATACCCAACCCCAGCTGATGCACCTCCAAGGTTCGGACCCATGATCTTTTGATCAGAAGTCCAAGGTTCTAACCACTAAGCCACAGTTGCCTTGTCTTGCAAGTTTAGATCGGAACTATGAACATTAGCTGATGTACGCTCACCGATCACTAAGTTAAAGTACTTTTGTGTATATCAAGAGAACTTTCCTGTCGTAAAATTTGGGCGCTGATTTGATGCAAAATTGATATTGCCAGCATAAAAGTGTGACCCGGTATGCACGTGAATCATCGGGTGCCTCCGGAGAGTCCAAGTACTGCTTTTCTTCCAGAAACCTCATAGCTGACAAGTGCCCTTTTAAAGTACTCTGATTAATGGGAAATTAGCATGGCAGGTGCGGTTGTGCCTTCTAGATACCGGAAGCTCTCCAGACGCGAAACTTCGCAGACACGGAAGTAATCTTTCATTGGTCTATCCCGTTCTTCACGATTTGTTTGATGATCCTGATGATGATTCTCCGCCCAGCCTACAAGCGGTAAGTCATTTCTATTCTCATACCACGTTACATTTAAACTCAAACCTGTTAGCGGACATACAAGACAGGCAAACAAGACAATTTTAGCCGGCGAATTTTAGCGACCTCCCTTTCAGTTTTAACTCGTCCCTTAGGAAATAACGAATGGTTTTGTAGACCGGGGTAGGTAAAAGAGGCAGAAAAATTAGCTGGGGTCGCGTTAAAAGATCCCATCTATCTCTCGGACAATTAAACGTTCGGATCGTCCGGTTCCCTGTGCGTTGTCCAAAGTTAGCTAGTGTCATATAAGCTCATGTCCACTGTTAGTGTATTTCCTCAGTCATTTGTCAGGCCTGCCTAGTTAATTTGTCGAAGAACGATGATCGAGAACTTGAAGGTTATCGATTCAAAATGCTGAAGAGGCAGGTGGATCGACAAGTCTTGACTGAGGCAGAGAGCTTTAAAGCAGCATCGCAATCCTGTAGTCCACGCGTCTGACTCAAAATTGCCTCATAGTTGCCCACTCTTGGTGTCATGATTACTCAGAAAAGTTGCTCGCTGGCACAGGCACCGTTTGTCGCCCGCGTCCCTCACACGTGGCAAAGCCAACTCTATATTCTTTTTTGAATATAGAATATAGAGTTGGAAGGTCCCTGCCCTTAATAGCCGACTGCAGACCATAGAACCAAAACCCATGCAGTCTGTGGCTCAGGCGAATGTCAGTCCTTGAACTAGAATATGGTGATTATGTAAAAGTATTGCACAAAGCAGTTCTGTACCTCCCAAAAAAAATCCAACTTCTACAGATAAATTGTTTTTGTTTGTTTATTCTTGTTGTTGTTGTTTGTTGTTGGTTGATAATTTCCACTAGCACAAAACCGTTGCATCTAAATCCTATCGGATTGGCGTTCCTAGCATTCTCAATCAAGATTTAGTGGTAACAGGTTGAAATCATTTTCCACTTTTTCTATTCTGTAGAAAAAGAGGAATTTTTACAATCGGCGCGCAGACGAACTCAATGAGAATTCTAAACTTAAAAACGTGAGTCCAAAGTTTGATAAAATCTCCATTCAAGTGTTTTTGAGTGCAATCTCATAAGGAGACTTATCGACCTTCATTACGGATGCTGAGCCCGGCCTCCTCAGGCGAATTCGGTGCAGCTCCCGTACATGTCCCCTGGACCTCAGACAAGAGCCTCGCAGGTGGTCGCATAGCGACATACGGCACAACGGAACATACATGTTTCTTAAGCAGATCAGTTAGCAACAAACCGACAAAGCAACGAGCCCGTGGCTCAATGGTAGAGCGTTCGACTCAATTACCAAAGGTAGCGGGTTCAAATCCCAGGTGTTCCGCAATTGAGATTGGGTAGGACTGGCTGATGACGGCTAATAAGCCAGAAATGGTCATTCTGGTCTCCCTCGTCTTTGTCGGTTCCACTATAACAATATATATATATATATATATATATATATATATATATATATATATATATATATGGCAAAGACGTTATACCGTACTTCCGACATAGGTACTAGCTAAAAGCCCAGACACGTGTTTCGCCGATGTTTCTGCTGCTGCGTGACACAGCAACGAGGGGTTCGGCTCCTCAGTGGGTCCCCACGCGTTCTATGTGCGGTTTCTGGTATATGGACTCCAGAGAATAATCGGGGAAATAATTTCTGAAATTATTAAGTGCAGGACATGGAGTCAGGTGCTTCGACATGACTTTTTAGGGTCAGACCCGAAATTTCAATGAACATTTGGGTCAAAGACAATCAACCACTGTGGAATAACCACGTAATGCCCATTCTACAAACAAGTAGTACTACAAGTAGTATGAATCTTATATGGCAAAGACGTTATACCGTACTTCCGACATAGGTACTAGCTAATATATATATATATATATATATATATATGGCAAAGACGTTATACCGTACTTCCGACGTAGATACTAGGTAAAAGCCCAGACACGTGTTTCGCCGATGTTTCTGCTGCTTTGTGAAACAGCAACGAGGGGTTCGGCTCCTCAGTGGGTCCCCCAGCGTTCTTTATGCGGTTTCTGGTATATGGACTCCAGAGAATAATCGGGTAAAACATTTCTGAAATTATTAAGTGCAGGACATGGAGTCAGGTGATTCGGACATGACTTTTTAGGGTCAGATCCGAAATTTAAATGAACATTTGGGTCGAAGACTATAATATATATATATATATATATATATATATATATATATATATATATATATATAGGTGTTGCGGCACTCGAGGTTCGAACTTGTACCCTATTGGTTAGAAGTCCAACGCTCCAACGCACTGGCCACGAGCCCGTTGTCTTGCCGGTATATACTGCTTGCAACGAGACGACCATTTACCACATGTTGAGCAGTAAAGCCGTGCCGCCACAATATTAAAAACTTCTGTTAGTTAAGAAGCAGTGGATACATGCTCCCTGGAACCGGGCCTTTAAAATCTTGTGGTTAATCATTTCATCGTAATTGGTCAAGGAAGTATTGGGGCTCGTGCACTCGTTATTCCGATGTGCTAAAGTTTGATTCCCCTTCCTTTCAAGCAGCTGACCGATAATTGTGGAGGCACATTAGATGTAACATCTCATGAAATCTTAACCGGATATTGGTTGAGCTTCATTCCGGTCACCTGGAGGAACCATTTTTTGTAAAAAGGTTACTTAAATAGTTCATATTTTTTACAGTATTTATCGACAACCTTATGAAATTCTTGTACGTAGCAGAAAACTAGATTTTCTTCAAATTTTATTCTTAAAAAGTTTGTTTTTTTAGTGAAGAGAACGTGCTATAGGTGTCATAATATTGTGCAACGAATGTGGATTGCATTGTTTCAAACGGACGAGAGCAAAAATAGAGCACCCTCTTTGTGTGTTTCAGCCTGTAGTTCAACGTTTTCGGTAATCGACCTTTGGTAGTAGACCATCCTGTCTCACTTTGCTCAATTAAAAGGCATCTTATAGGTAATATTACACTTTAGGAGGCTCTGACCATTTTCAACGAGGACGGCTCTTATAAGACGATCTCCGTTGACCAAAGAATGCAAGCGCTCGATGTTTGCGAAATAATGCTGTCAAAGAATCACCTTACCAGCGACTCCATTAACTGGCAGCTCTATAGCGAACCCTCCCAACTACCCGGATATGGTAAGTTCTCAAAGTTTAGAGGCGAAAAACGCTGACTAGTCAAGGTTCAATATTAACCGTATATTTCCTGAAGTAAAAGATTAAAAGTCACAAAGCTTGTACCACTCAAACTTCCCAACTTGCATCATCTTAAGCTAAGCTGCGTTAAATAAACATCTGATCCTCAAAAGAAGCCATAGTCTGAGAGGGCGAGAGAGAGAGGGAGAGAGGGTAACAAACTTTATTTTGAAACCATTTTCAGCAAAAAATGGTTCAGTCCACTATGACAACAAGATAAATTTAAAAAAAAACCACGCAAAAGTCAGTATGCTTGCGTAAAAATTAAACTTATTAAGGAGACAGTTCCCTTTGCAGTTTATGTATTCCTCTGTGGAAGGTGGGGCGCCAGAAATGGCAGTAAAGAACGCTGATATGCCGATGTACGACAAAGGAAATGTTGAAGGCCTCACCTCACAATAATTAGCTCTGAGTGAAGGGTGTGGACAGCATCATCCAGAATTCTAATAGCGAGTTACTTGGTCGTTGTGAAGTGTCATATTATCGTATCCATCAAAACGATATAAGAAATACTGGCAGCAAAAGGGAGCATACGGAGGATACCTTTTAATATCAGACAATCCCTGCAAATAAGTGAAATATATTTTGCCGAAAATGAAGATTTAACCTCTCGCTTTATATTGGAGCGTTTTTCGCTACATTTGTTTAGTTAAATGCCCTGTTCTAAGATTGCAAACGCCAAATAGAGTGTCCAAATTTATACTAATATTTTGCAAAAATATATAAATCTTCTGCCCATTGTGTTCTTAAATTCTGGATGGGTAGAAACCATAGTATACAAAAAAAGTATCTTATCATATGCTCCCATTTAAAAAAAGATTGTTCCAGACGCTCAACTTAACAGTTTCTTGTACGTAGTTATTTTACGGACTTATTTTCAGAGTAGTAAAAAAATAAATACTGGCAGAAAAGTTAATTACTGCATTTTGAGGCAAAAAACGTCAGAAATCTTCAAAAAATAATTTTTAAAATTAAATTCATTTCTTGTTTCTGGAAAACAATGCGATTCCTTACATTTGCCTGATTCTGATTTTGATTGAATTGTGATCATATTTTTCGGTTACAGATGGTTTTGTCTTGTAATGTCAAATGGCGTTTGGAATGTTTAGGATATTTGGCAACCTCTCTTTTACTTCAATATATAAGACTGAACTGGCAGGGTTCTTTAGATAAATGCTTTCTGAGCATCAAATCTACTCAAAAAATCAAAGTAACACGACCATCTGTACGCTAAACTACTCACTCACATTTCGATCACACTGTAAGAGTAAGGTCATCTACTGTGAGTCATGGTGCAGCATCATGAAGAATTCGGTCAATGAAATCGCTCGACCGTTTTGAGGTGTCGTTGTGTGATCGTATCATCTAAAACGATAGAATAAACACCGGCAGCCGAAGAAAACATTCAGAGGTTAAGTTTTATACTCAGCATATCTTTTTAAGAAAAGCAGTAAAAATAACAAGATAACAGTCGATAATAGGAGGGAAAATGCAGGTTTATACAAATTTCCAGATCAGGCGTTGAGGTGAGTGATAAGAACAAGGAAAGAGGAAGAACTTCCAGCGATTTAGGCCGAGAAGAGGGTCGCTATTGGAAAACAGACTGGACAGGTTTTTAATGTTGCAGCAGAGGACCATTTTCTAAGGACCATGCTGAGACGTGGTCCAAGCCATCCTTCAGAGACTGCAGATGTGTTTCGATTTTTAAAAAGAATGCCAACAACTATATCTTTCAACGTATTTTACATACAGACAGTCTTTTGGTGATCTCAACTCGTCAGTGTGGAGGGAGATGATGCAAGCGGATAATATGGAAGCTTGAAAAACCATCGATTTCTGCTTGCCTGATTGGACCAATTGTGTACGGGAAGTAAAACAGTCCTCGAGCCAGGAGACAACCCAACCGGGTGAGCTGCTCGCAAAAATGTCTTGTTAAAGCGGAAATGATGTGGGAAAATGACGGAGGTGCAGGAGTAGTCAAAGAACGCGCGTGCAAATGCACGGCAGCCGTAATCTAAATATCTTAGAGCAGGATGGAACACAAGAGAAACGGCATCTAGGCTACTACGCCTGGCCTTTTATGCAAATTGTAAGTGAGTGGAAAAATTTAGGGAATGGCGCAATTAGATTTAATGCTACTGGTTCAGCTAAGCTTCACGAATGTATACCAGCAGGAAATCGGACAAAACGATTTAGGGGATTTTTAGGGATAGGGGTGATGCTTACTGAAAAAAAATAATTGGGGGAATACGAGGCAAAACTCTGACTAACAAACACGTCAGTCAGTCTGGCAGTGCCCTTTTGTATAAGGACGTTAACATCATTTAGACTTTTATGTTGCCTTTATTTATAGAGAAGTTCCTTCTAAAGTCTTAAACATTTTAAATGAGGAGAAAGAATTCTGTCTGGTCTAACGATAACTGTATCAAAGTGACAGCAAATATTAAGAATTCCATTTAAAATGTTGTATGTGTACTAGAGCAAGATTCGGCGTCCGAGTTTTTCAGGAAATCGGGGATAGTGTAAGCTATACAAATCTAAAGGGAGCAAATGTCTTGTGGGCCATGTCATGAGGACCGTTTTTTCTCGGATTTGGTTAAAAATGCACGTTTAGAAAGGAAATAGCTTTTTGGAAGGCCTAATAACACAGAAGAATCGGACATTGATGATCAAGAGGGGTGTCAGCGCTAATATTGACAGGAACAAGCTTATGAAAATCTTAGTTATAAGGAGACGTAGATTTCCACGATTAAATTCATCGCATTAGAGCATAAGATGCTTACAAGACAATATAGCAATTGTTTGAGAAAGACAGACAAAAAAGCTGACTAGAGTACCTTCTGAGGTAGAGGGGGGGAATATAAGTATTAACCAATACAGTGTCTTCAAAATTATTCAACAATCGGGGCTTGCACATGAGAGCGACAACGTTTATCATAGCAACATAGCAACTTCTCCATCTCTGCTGCAGGATAAAGATTGACTTGCAGTTTAAAAGCAGCAGAAGGACGGAGGAATAATTAGTTTTAAGTCAAAACTATCATTAAACAATGCCTCTTGAAAACAACTCACTTTAGGCATACTCTATTCCTTTTTCAAGAAAAGTCGCTCCACATCACGAGGTTTGTTGATGATAGGTAAAGACGTTTTTGACAGAAAGCCTGGAATTGACAATTATTTTTTGGTTGACGCTTGAGTGCGATTCGCTAATTGCAGCAGTGTTTTTCTACTGCATGAGCTTTCTTTTAGGAAACCGTGATAAAGTTGGCACCGGAAGATCACAAATACCACATTTTGGCCGAAAACAACTTTCACACTGTACATTTGAATTCGTGGTCAAAGTTCAGACAAACACAGGGGAGAAAAGCGTACAGTATATCAAAGGGAAATAAACAGAGTAGTAAACAATTATAAATGTTGAGGCGCAAATTCAAATATTATTTCTTAGCCAAGAAACAACAAATTTGTATGATACTTTTCAAGCAGAAAGTTACGACTTATAACTATAAAATAGTAAGCGAAGCCAGGCCTTGTTCAATTTATAAAGTAGTTAGCTGGGTATTTAAAAACCCAGGGGTTTACTTTACTCAACATTACCCTATTTTCTAGAAATTGTTCCCCTATATATTTTGTGCATCTATGCATGAGGTGATAAGAGCTAAAAGAAAAAAAACAAGGAACCAAATTATTCGAATCAGGGGCCAGAAACAGAAAACTTCCACATTCTTCCGTATATTAAGAACGTGCCTGATCTCGTTGAAAGATAACTGAGGAAACACCAAATCCGAGTGGCACACAAATTATTGGCCAAACTGCGCAAACAGTTTGTACAGCCCCGAAGGAAAGGGTGGATTACTTGGGTAAAAAGAAGTCGTTTTCATAATTCCGGGTAGCAGTTTTAATGCCGGGTTTAGCATTCAAACAGGAAAATTGGCCTCCACTCACCTACAAGAATACCAGTTGGCAGTAACGAAGCAAAACCACTTGTCTCAAGTTGCTATGCGTAAACAGGAAACTGAGCACACATTTGTCTGACCATCTAATAAAGACAACTTTGGAGGCAATTCACTCCGATGATTTGCGCAATATTTGGCACATCGATTTAAATGCCATGTACAAAAACGTCAACAAAAAGTGGATCAGATGTCAGTTCACAGTGACAACTATTGGCAGAAATGGCTAAGCAGTATCGATGTTTTCTAAACACGCTTTAAAATGCAAATGTTTTGAACACTGAATGCAGGTCTGACGACGACACGGGGAACCGGCATGGAAAATAGACAAAATAAGGTTGGGTAGTTATTTCAAAAAACTTCTTTCCCTCGAATATATATTTTCCCGGTCCCAATTCTCGGGGTGGTAAAACACAAATAATGTCAAAATAATGACTGATGCATTTTTGAACGAAAACGTCATACGTATTCAAAAGAAAATATTTCTAGCCTAATTTGTTTCTCATTTCTAGAATAATGTGAATTTTTATATCCATTTTCGTAGGATTTTCAATGAAAATTGATCAGATTTTCCAATTCCGGAAGGGATTGTTTTGAAAATTTGCTTGCTTATGTTAATGTTATTTTATAGCATAACGCAAAAACAATCTGTCTTGATTTGTGATATTAAGTAGTGTGGTAAATTACTTGGATATAAAAAATTCTGATTTCGCTCACATCTTGCCATTTTCCTTCAATAAAACAGGATGGAAATACCGAAGTCTTTAGTAAACGATTTTGGCAACTTCAATTAATGTAGAAAAACAATACCAAACATACGTTAAACTACCCACTCAACTTTCGATCATGATATTCAATGATTTAGGTCATCTGCTGAGCACTCTAGCAAATAACACGGGGAATGCAGAAATGTTTTGTTTACCGGTCTATTAAGCGATGATTCCTTGTTTCATTGCGTTAATAGCCTTTAACTGGCCTATTAACTAGCAAGTTTTTTGCCCGCTACCAGGCTTTTGCTTTCAGGCAAAAAACCAGATGATACATTTGATGCGTTTTTGGTAACAAACTACCTCCACCAGAACATTCTGTTTCAATGGGCTAAGTTACCAGAAAGTTCACTGTCTGATACTTTCACAAAATTAGCAAATATATAAGCCTAGGATTCCGTCCATTGATTTCATAGTTCAGATCAGCGGAAACGCGATACACTATCCTGAGTAAAACAGAAAACTGTAATAATTATGTGCCCTTGATCCAGTCTCCTATCGGTGTTGGCGAGGCACTCCGAATGATCTTGACAGGATTTATTTGTTGAAGCGTCTGCCTGACCATTTATATTTTTCGAATCGGAGTGTTGTTTTTACCGGAGATTTTTATGAAACTTGTCTCTTCAATACGTTTTTGAGGTTGAGACATATGTGCAGAATCGGAGTGTTGTTTTTACCGGAGATTTTTATGAAACTTGTCTCTTCAATACGTTTTTGAGGTTGAGACATATGTGCAGAAACTGAGTCTATGCATAGGTAGACAACTTACGAGAGCAACATTTATCTCTCTCATTAGTCGTGTATCTATGCGCATATTCGACTTCTGCACAGATATCTGGACAATAACTTGTCGAGAAAATGTGTTAAATATACATTTATGGTAAACAAGGGGCTGACTAAACGCGCATTCCTTCAACACGAAAGACAAAGCACTCTAATCGGTTTGGCGCTAGCGTCTTCCATTAGCTCATTTTGAGCCATCCACATAGATTTCCATATGCAATAAAAAATAGCTACAAACATTTAAAGATAAAAGGGCCAAAGGGTGAGTATAAATAATTTTTCACACTCACCTCATTAGAATATCTGTTTATTAGTGTGACTAACGCGAGTTATTATCACTAAAACATGCAAATCGATTTTATCCTTAGAGCGAGCGATTGAAGATCATGAATATGTGTTTGACCTCTACGAACGCTGGCTTGCCGCTGATGAATCCCCACGATTTTGGTTTCGGTGGAATCCGCGGAAGTACCATCTGAGCGAAGAAATGGTACGCACTCATTCTTTTATCATGAAAAACCTAAGTCCAAGTAGCGAAACGTGCACTGTCACTGTGACATATTCTAGCCCCGAAACACAATGCTGGAAAACGGAAAAACATACAGACAAACAGAAAAGATTGTTTTGGACTTTATCGGTAGGATTCTGGAATAGGTGACTCGTGTATTACAGAAAGCCGTGTGCTAAATTCCAGGAGATGTTAGTGTTAGCAAACCCATAATACGGGCCACGTGGTTGATGCGCTAGATCAATCAGATCAGGTAGCGGATGGCGTTATTTAAGCATCGCACCCATAACAACTACCGAACATGGGAGAGGCGTGGTGGCACGCGTAGGTGCAGGATCACGCCGCACCAGCCACTTTTGCCATTTATGGCACTCCCACGCTGTGGGATCTGATTCCGGAGTGGTAGCCCGGTCAGGAGCGTCTTTGGCCGAGCCAGCCACCTACGCCTGACCCCGCCTTTGGTCTTCTTGACTCTGTCTTGACAACGGGCACTGACGGGTGAGGGAAAAGAGAGTGCGCTACCTGCAGTGAAAATCTACTATCACTTAAAACTAATCGATGAGCAATTCCCCGTCCCTGAATCATCATTCTGAGGAGCACACGGTGGATATCGTCAGACTATGACGGTTGATCTGTCGTAATACGGGAATGGTAATTATTTTCCTGGCCAACGTAAGTACTCCCGATATGTTATCTTATGAAATGGGATGAGGGCAGTGCATTTACAAAATGATATTCTGTACCCGGCTTCCAACTCCGAACCACGCCCAGCAGTTTGGAATTCTCATGTTTTGAACGTGTGAGGTAAATTCAGTTGAGAAATAACTAAAATCCAGATGGAAAACTTAAGTGCCGATAGAAGCGAATATAAAAGTTACGGGAAACACTTCAGAAGAAGATGCGATCACTGGAACAAGAAATTAATTGACCTGACGTTTCGGACTCACACTTACATACATCATCAGTGTTCGCACGTCACCAGCATGTCGAGGTCGGCATGCTGGGGTCATTGGGGCTAGCGAAAGGGGGTAGATGTACGTTGAGCTTGATGCCTGTGGGTCAAACTTGCAAATAACGTTTATCAGGGGTAGGGGTGACGTGCATTCCTCACCTGGAATGTCACTGGCCACGGAAGATGGAGCTTTTGCATCAACTTCGGTAGCAAAACAACAACTATCTCGGCTGTTGCTAGTGCCCGTATTGAAGCAGGTCTTAGGAAATTGCGCTGGTGTCATGTAGACGCCATGTTAACGTCTTCAAAGTTCCTTCGCCAAGTAACTGTATTGAGCTGCTGCGTCATTACTTGTAAAGATGTTGGTCAATTTGGAATTTTCATGAATATTTGAGCTTCAGCAGAATAAACATTTTGGCTGTCTTGTTCTTACTGTCACCTGTTCCATTCAAACCGCGACCGTGCAGTAGGAAGGGCTTGTTAGCGCTTTTGCAGGCAGGTGGAAAAGCGTTAGCTGTCATGGTCATTTGACCGTATTACTTGACGATGTCCAGCGCATGCTCAGCAGCATGTTGGCGCAGGGAGGGTGACTTGAGCAGAAATTAGTTTATAATAATAACTGACTTGCGACGCATCTACCACGCTCTTTCTTTCATCGCCCTCTGTCGCCGGTGTAGATATTAAGCCAAAGAACCGGGTAAGAGATCTGGCGCGGGTGGCCGGCATGGTTTGAGCCGGTACTTACATCAGCCACGCCACTTTCCCGCACCCTGTGTGGCAGTTGTTGCGGGAACACATTCCAATTAACGCCCACCGTGACCTGACGTAGCCCGTCGTTAGTCCAGCGCATGTACCACGCGGCTCATTTTGGGGGCAGATACTACTACGGTTTCACACCAAGTTAATCCTGAGTCTGAATGGAAGCTTTCGGAATTCTATATTTATCGACGCACTAAACCAACTCTGAGACCGTTCGAACGAACGTCTCCACAGATATCAGAATTATTTGACCGTTCTTATGCTCTTATGTGCTGTCTCATCTCAGCGAAAGTCAAAGTTACCGTACTCCTGTTACACTGGGGAAATTTAAGCACTGAGCGAATGCTTAGGGTCGCGCGTTTGGATTTAACAAACCCAACAAACAGTTGCCTGATGAACTCCTTTTCATAATTTGTTTTTCAGCGAGAAGTTTTAACAAGAACTGACAGTACCAGCAATGCAGTTCCCCTGAGTGCGGTGGACGATCTCCGGGGTGTCTCGGAAGGCGTGCTGTGGTTAAAACGACCCCAGTGCCACTGGATCAAGGCATTCTGCTTCATTATTGCCTCCGCGATTTTCTTTACCAAGAAGGCGCACAAAAAGGTCAGGGTTGACGATTTTGGGAGATTGCTTTAAGAGTTTGGCCCCTTCGTTTCTACTCACTGAACAAATTATAAAACGTTTACATGCTTGGGAAACCCCGTAACGGTTGAGACACTATGATTATGTAACTTTGAGCAATGAAGTTGTGAGTAAACCATTGGTCAGGACGTAAAATATGGGACAAAAAATAAGGGACAAAAAACCAGCCACAACCACCTCGCTGGTGACTGGAGCCACGGTCAGGCTTCGACCAAGATAGGCTTGTGAAGTTAGTTAACTGCACGTTTGATACAATGTCCCAGAAGCAACGAACCGTCTGAGTGTATTACAAAGCGAGGCCAAGAGGTCACGGAAATAGAATCGAAGACGAGAACAGGAAAGTTATTTCTGAGAATAGGAATCCCAGGCCGTAATACAGATGACCTTGCGCTAATTTCCACGGAGAGCAATGTTTGGGATAATTGGTGGTTAGGTTGAAGGTTAGAGTTACAATAAAGTTTAAGATTATATGTAAGTTTAATTTAGGGGATAATTGTACCTATCCTTGCGTTTAGCACAAGGTCACTTGTATTACAGGGGGAATGAAAGGGTATTATGACGTCTGAAGCGCGTATATGCCGTCCGCCTCGCGCCTAGGACGGGCTAGAGGTTATGTTATCACACTTTGCTAATTGTCGGACAGAGCGCGCATTCAGTCTCCGAAACAGCCAATCACAGGTGCTCGCAAACATCTATCACACGTTGTGTCTGTGTGTTGGTAGAAAATTGTAGTCGTTGTTCCTTGGAAATAAACCCTTTCAATACTTTTCTTACAAAGGATACGGTTGTTCTAAGTATTATAGGCCATTTCGCTTATATTCAACTTACGAGATTTAACAATCAAGCATCCTCATTATTCAATCATCCGGGTATTTTAGAGATTTAAATGACGGCTTGAGATTCTAATGTCGGTTCATTTGAGAGCCTATTTTTATAGACATGATTTGATGGTATAGTAACAATTTTAACTGAAAAAGTTGAAATTGTTACCATACATTGGCCGTTTCAGGTCGTTTACCTACAAACTACGCAAGAAAATAATCATTAGAATCTATGTTGAGAAATTTCATAAGATGATTGGGATAACCGGAGGGGTTGCATCGCGATGATTCTTGAATTATTCAGTCAAAAGTTCTCTGAATTATCTGTATGTGCACAGAATCAAATCATGTATTAAGTCGTTAGCCTGCTGATCGAGACTCTCGTGGCACCCTGTGTCTGGCGAGGAGCTGTAGCCGACAGAGTCATTAATAGGCTGACCGACACCTTTGTCCAACGCTCTACCTGGCCAAGGTCATCTTCTCAGCGAGCGATTCCACGCGTACTGGCACTGCAGTCGGTGCACATGTGGCACGCCTTCAGACGGTCACTGGTCCGTACATGTCTCGCCACTTGAAGACACAAGACGTCACCGCTAACACGATACTGGCCAAAGGCACTTGGACTTGCGCCTACGTACAGTCTGTGACCGACCTCATTAAATATTAAATTCACATTCTGAAATGCCAAGTTCAACAGGGAAAGATTAATCAATTAGGGTAGTTATGCCGAAGATCGGGTGGCAAAATCCCGTGCTTTATCAGACAGGCCAGGCTTTTGAATGCACTTGGTAATGACTAATATATCATAAACCCAAAAATGTTGTCTTTTGAATGTGCTCGATGTAAAATGATGACATACATAGCATGCCTTTTAGGATAAGTAGGCGCTCAACGATCGGATATGTGATTTACTCGCTCCGCCAGCAGCCACAGAGTGGTTAGTGATATAGGCAGGATGAGATTACAGACAAAGACAAGGGAGACTGGAATAGCATTTCAGGCTTATTAGCCGTCATCAGCCAGCTATACCCAACTCCAGGCACTGTGGCGTCCGAGGCTCGAATTCGCGACCTGTTGGTTAAAAGTCCAATGCTATACTCACTGCGCTACTAGCTCGTTTTCTTCCCGGTTTCGATCGCGGATATTAACTCTGGTAAGTAGGTGCTCATCCATCGGATACGGGAAGAGTTGCTGACTGATGACGGCTAATAAGCCAGAAATGGCCATTCCAGTCTCCCTTGTCTTTGTCTGTAATATCATTCTGTCTTTATCACTAGCTGCTCTGTGGCTGCTGGCGGGGCTCGAGAGTTAACCCCAAGGCACAATGGGACGAGTGAGTCCTGTAACGGATCATTGAGCGCCCAAATACTATTGTTAATGTTCGCGATCGAAACCGGGACGACAACGAGCTCGTGGCGCAGTGGGTAGAGCGTTGGACTTCTGCCCAACAGGTCGCGAGTTCGAGCCTCAGGCGCCGCAGTGCCTGGGGTTGGTTATGGCTGGCTGATGACGGCTTAAAAGCCAGAAATGGCCATTCCAATCTCCCTTGTCTTTGTCGGTGACGTTAGTATACTGTTTTGAATTGCTATCGATGCCCTTATAAATTCAAATATATTTAAAGGAAAAGATGGCGATTAGATCGTTTCGTGTACTCGTTTACTAGATGATCAATATTTTCAAATTTTGTACTGAGAGAAGGTTAAATTGAACTTTAAAAATCTTTCCGAATTCCCGAAATGTTTTTAAGCTGGTGTGCCACTGCATTTGCGTTAAGTGTTTTCAGCCAACATCCTAGCTACTATGCGTGCAAGGAGAATCATACGTTCCTCTATGCTTTTAAGATTACACCATATAGTTTTGATAAAGTTTGGTACTCTATGTGGTCTAGCTTGCATACATAATAAGGAACATTAATCAAAGTCCAAAATTGATGCTTTTGAACGGTAAATTATACGTTCCTTAAAAATCTATAATTATAATATTTTCAAACAAACATCTACCCTTCCTTCATTCGAAAGGATATGCTGGGCATCTTTTCCTATCATATATATTTGAATTCCTAAGGGCATTTCAAAATCAGTAGACAAAAAGTATGCTACTTAAGCATTAGGTTTTTACCGGTGTTGTTTATGACAGGGGCCGCAAAGAAGAGCATTCGTAAGCTGGAATGCTCCTATGTCTCAAACATTCTGAAAAGATGCTTCATGACATTAAATTTCACAACCCAATTAAAAAAAATTCCGAATTTAAAAAGCGTTCCAAGTATTTTGGTTAACTTTGAACGCGATTTGCCACTGAATGTACATGTGAAATCAGCTAGCACCATCATCTTTCGCCCCCTTGATATATATATATATATCTCCCTCTCTCGTCAACACGACGTAACATCAGCAATTATTCCATAGCCCTGCCGTTGGTCACTGCTGCCTAAAATCTCTTCTACCGGTGCCTACTAACTTGTGCCGTCCCTCGAAAATTTCCCTGGTCATTGTAGCCATCCAATTAAATTCACTTAATTAGACAGGCGTCTCTCATCCCCACTCATCTATCTTGTTCAGAACTCAAAGGATTCGGACTTTCTCCTGGACCTGAGTACCATGGATATTTATGTCGCGCGCAGGGACCGCGCAGAGAAAGATCCCTTCCAATCACCTACCCCCTTCTCAATAGCTTTTCTGGTGAGTGAACAGGAAAGACCTGTTTATGCGCATTGATGTTCCCAAACAAACCCTAAAAGGACTGTCTTTTGTCATAACGGTTTTGATAATCTGGTGGCACTTAGAATACCTGTGTTGAGACCATGGTGTACCGCGAAAGCCTCAATATATACCACTGCCTGCTTGTTGGCAGTTTAAGGAATATAACGCGGTTATCTTGCGTGGCTGAGAGAAGTTGGTCCAAATATAAATATCAACTTTCAATCTGCGACTATAAGGCTTAATTCAGGCGGCTTTAAACCAAGTGGGAAAAATTAATTTCATAGGAGACAAAAAGTCACAAGTTGTAAACACACACATATGTGGAATGCTGGAGCACTCATTGGTTAACCGAACCCCTCGCATTTGTGCAATGCAGTGACAGAATATCGGTGATACACGTGTCTGGGTATTTATCTAGTAGCTCTGCTCCCAATAAATATATTGCTTAAAAAAGAGGACGGCATTTATGGGTTTCCTGAGAGATTGCATAAAGATCCCTTCATTAGGATCGTAATATTTTTTTATTGTTTAGCATAGTCCAAGCATATTTCCCTTTACACCAGGATGCCATTTTTAGAATGAGCTTGTTTCTGGTCGCCTCCAAAAGTACACACCTTAAAACATGTCTACTTAAGTAGTATACATTTTACCAATTGATTTTGAATGCCGCTATATATTCAACTATAATCCTTAACTCAACCCTAACCCTTCTCCTCATTCGCTAGAATTCAGAACAAATCCACCTGAGTAATACACGGGTAAAAGAATTCACAGGTCAGCGGTTCAAAGGAGTGTAGTTGGGGATAGGACAGAAGAGTAGAATGTAACCTTTTGGTTAAGTGGGCCTCGTAGGTCAGCCGTAGTTAGACGCAAACTCAGCTCGATCCTGCACCCTTGGTTCTTCGTAGGCTTACATCTCTGAGCGTCTTGGCCACCGCGATGACAAAAAGCGTGTTATTCGATGTTTCCTGTTTATGGGAAGCAGCCCGCGTGCTCCTGTTTAGCCCTGCGTTTTTACTCCACCGATTTCAATCACACTGTGGCTTAAGTTTGTCTGATTGTTGATAGCGAATATGCCAAACAATGCAATTTCTATGCCGCCTCGGTTTATTCGTAATTGTTCTTGTTCATTTATTACTCACCGCTTTAAAAGGGACTGACATTAATATGTCAGGGTAGCGTCTTCCGCATTTTTCGCGCAGAACCTGAACCTCTATTAAAAAGTACTACAACAGAGCTGCTTGGACCTCTCTGACCGTTACAATTTTCAAATTATTCACTATACTGGCAGCAAAGGTATAAGTTAAAAGCCCCTTTGAGAGAACATTACGTCTTTTTTGGGTTTAAAGAACTGTTTCACTTCCCGAATTAATGAGGACCCAATCTGCCACCAAATTTGAATTCAAGGTTTCCATACCACTTGCTGGTTATTTTCCACCTAAGGATAATCACACCTTTCTCTACCATCTTAGAAAGCGCTCAGATAGTTTATTCTTAGCTGTACACTTGAACAGATTTGAATACTTGCTGCATTTTTGAAAAGATTGGCTGGCTCTCCATTTTCAAAGCCTTTACTGCCAAATATCGGTTATCCTTTTGAATAACCATCCAAGCTATTTGAAACGTCAACAAACTTTCGAATCTGTTTCATTAAGCAGCTTAAACTTCTCAGATCCTCACAACAGAAATCTCCTGTGCCAAGCTGAGGTCACATAGTGCCCATAAAAGTTTTCAAGGGGCATATAGCATGTTGCAGACTCTATAAGCAGCATTAATACATGCTCAGCTACGATGATTTATAAATTGGAAATTTACGGACTTAAAAAATGTCATCATTGGAAAAATTTTCAATGCTGATAGATGCGCTCTCTTGAGGTGTTATGTTCGATGATCGCATAAATTGCTACCAAATTGAAAACAAGAAAGGATATTTTTGTGTGCGTTTGCTATACAATAAATTTGAAGTAATAAATGCATTTAAATCAACGGAAACATTTTGGACAGCATGCGTAGTCATGCAGTGACGCTCACCGATCAGGTTACGGAATATAATTTATCCCGTTGCGCCTTGGGGCTCATCTGGATTGGGTATGACTGCCTGATGGCGGCTACTAAGCCAGAAACGGTCGTTTGGTTCTCACTTGTCTTTGTCGGTAATACATCATACGTATATACTATCAGTTGCTATGCGACTGCCTGTGGGGGCTCCAGATTGAGCCCCAAGGCGCGACGGGAAAAGCGTGTTCCGCAAATTGATCGGTGAGCGCCACTTCATCACTGATATTCCCGATCACAACCAATAGGACGACGAGTCCGTGGCTCATTGGGAGAACGTTTGACTCAATGAACAAATGTCGTGGTTTCGAATATCAGTTGATCCACACTTGGGATACGGTATGACTGACTGATGACTGCTAATAAACAGAAAGTGCTATTCTGGTCTCCCTTGACTTTGACGGTACTTTATCAAATATAAGTAGTATCAGTTGTTTCAGACTGCAGTACAGACAACTGAAAAGAAGCTCAATACAAAGCCGGCATCTTCTGATTATGCTTTGCAACAATTTATATTACAACTAACCTAAAGTAGTATTATTAAAATAAATCTACATCGCAGAATTTCCTCAAACGTTTCATGCTGTAACAAATCTGCTAAATGCCGTCGCAATGAGCTTCGTTGAGAACCTGCCTCCTCAGGGCAATACTGAGGTGGGCATGCAAATATATACAGTCGTGGTTTAGTTGTCGCTGGCTGACTTCACCCTTTTAACCCAGTCAGTGTACCTTGGGTGCTAGGATCTATTAGTTAATCGCCTACCTAGCAAAAGTCAAGCTTACTTGGGCCTTCGCAACTTTATTGGACAAGGTTGCATTATTTGGGAGGGCTATAAAGTAGCCCCAATAAAAGAAACCCGTGGTTCTATTCAACAAGCGACCTGGTCCATGGCAGAAGAGAAATAAATGGGTCAGCTTACTGCTTGGTGGTGACTTTGGGTACTGCAACAGATGACCAACCATTGCTTAAAATGTTATTGTTAAAGCCCTTTAACGAATGTCGGTTGTCATTTGTTTACTAACAAGTTCCTTGTGATATTAAAAAAATTATGTAACGCTCCCTTGCAGTTGTAACACAAGCATTCTGCCGAGCAAGTCCGATTCGACATACCGGAGTGCATACATTTCGACTGTGTTGCCTTGAGAACCAACGGATGTTATGGAAAGCAGAGCCGCGGTTTTAACTGATCCAGATTCTGCATATATTCACCTTTGAGGAGATTGACGTCTTAGGGTTCGACTTCGATCTCAAGTACGCGCAAGATAATTTTTAGAGGTGTGCAGGTCGCTGCAACAAATGCCGCATAGATCTGCCTGTCGCTTATGCGGCTCTGCACCGCTATCAAGGTATTCTACCGTTCATCGAGAAAGTGCAAGATTGGACGACTAAAACGAGTTATTAGTGCCCAAGATCAAACAAACATAGTTGACTGTCCACAGAGAGAGAGCTACGCTTTATTTTTGAAAGTAAAATTCCAAAAATTTTACCAAAAAAGGTCCTCCATTCACCGTGAAGAATCTTTCCTGAATGCGTCTCAAAATATTGATCAATTTGGACTTCCTTCAAAATGGTGCCAGCGTCGTGCGCTGATGACCTCATTTTTGTTGTTCGAATAAACAAATAGGGTTAAAATACATTATACAATGGGTTAACTGGGCCAATTGACGTACAAATAAGAGGTTTCTCATGCGAATGGAGAGCAGAAAAGATGGCAGCTTAATTTCAAAAGCCCGTGCACAAGAAGATCCCTACCAACGCCCCAGTGGATGAGAATTGTACCAGCGGTTCAACCGATCGTGGGTGAGAAGGGAGGGCGTGCTATCCAACAGGAATGCGTGACTCCCCTACAACCGGGCAGAATGCGTTTCACACGTGCCTCACCAGGCAAACGGCCTTCATGTCACCCCATATTCTGCAAATGAGCAGTTGATTTTTTTTTACTGTAGTTAAGTTTACGCGCAAAGCAGACTGGAAGTTTGGAATATGAGGTTTTTTTGAGATTTCTATGATTTTTATTCCGTGAGCCCTACTTCCCTTGTAGTCGAATTAGCATGTGCCCATTAAGGAAACTGACCCGCCTTGCACGCACATTTTAGCCTTCTACAGTGGGCTTCGTCGATATCGACTCCATCATCGTCATCGCTGCAACGAGCGAGGCGGGTTTGAAGGCCTGGAGTGAAGGTCTCCGTTTCCATAAGGTAAGCAAAACACCTCCTTACTGCCTTATTTTGTCCTCCCATCTACACCTCTCCTTGATTCTATGCTGTTCACGACTTTATCCTCGCCTGGTGGTGTTTTCTTTCCCGATGAAAATCAGCATAGTTTCCGTCAAAAAAGATGAACTGATGAAATTTTCAGTTTTAACTTACACGAAATGTCACTCGTAGGAGAGGCGATGCTCTACCCTCAGGTTATGTTTTTATGGTGTCGCGCGTAGGTGCGGCACCGCGGCTCTTGACACCGGATCCAGGTGGCCTACCATCGTATAACTTAATTTATGCACAAACACGGCTTTTTCAATGCTTTTCTAGAGGAGATTCCCCATCTCCTGAAATGTGTTACTTAAGTAGCATGCACTTTTAGGAGTGATTTTCACTGCCCTTACATATTCAAATATATTTAATGGAAAATAAGCACGAAAATATGTTTTCTTTTACTCGTTAAGTAGCCAATTACACCGTTTTTGGATTTAAGGCTTAAAGAAAGGGTATTTTTCGCGTCTAATTTTTTTTATAATTATGAGACATTGCAGACAGTGAAATGCTCATTCAAAATACATAATAGCCAGGAATTTATTAATGTTGCCTATAAAATGTCAAGGCTGATCCACTTCCTCATAGCGTAAAAAAACATGTGATTTTCCTCAAACACAAGGTATACAGAATGTAGTTTTGAAAGGCTTAATTTATGTCCACCGGCAGATAGAGTTTAAAATTATTCAGAAATTTAGAAACGTTTTAAAAACCGAAAGATACAATTTCTTCAAGCATAAAAATTGAAGAAGGTGTAATTAAGTACAAAACGAGTACAAGAAAGAATATTTTTGTACATGTTTTCGATAAAATATATTTTAATTTATAATTGCAGGGAAAATCACCGAGAAAAATGCATACTAATAAATGGTGATTTTTTACAGACTATGGTATTTGCGCCGGTAAGAAAGAAATTTGTTCAAAAGCCGGTATCCTCACGTGGTCACAGTATCTTGGAATTAGGCAGCACGAGCATGCGTATGATAACCCTGCGAAATTCATATGTTCAAATCCAAAACAACTTTAAGAATTTTAGTTGACATTTCATGAGAAAGGCAATCTACTGTAATTTATGCACAAGCCGGGGTGTAGGTGTACTAGTTAGGGGTAGCACCACACAGATAGCATTCGCTCGCTCTATTTGTCTCGTAAAGGTGGTGAATGCTCCTGTGGCTGCCTCTAGCTGCTACCCAACTCTCACCTGTGGCTCCTTGAAGTTGGGTTCTTCCCAGCGGCAACACCCCGGGCCCCTGTCACGACCGGCTGGCTAAACCAGGTGAAAGTCTCCGGTGTTGTGTTTGCCTCGACACCCGGTATGTCTGACTCCCGAATTCCCCACCTCCTCCCTCTCAAAATTTCCTGCGGTGGAGGCGACAACAACCTCGTAGGCGGCCCAGGCTTATTCTGGTCGTGCTCCCACTTAAACAAGACCGTGACCCATAGTGGAGTTCGGCAGCCCTCTGGGATGTCCGAGCAGCCCTATTTAGGGACAGCACTGCTTGCCTCCTCGCGGAGGAAGGGGCTAGAAAAGGTGCCCTAAACAAATGCTGGGTCTTACGTCTTCTGCAGCGAGCAGCGGCTCGCAAATCGCAAAATACGCGGTCGTAAAACTCAAACAAACAACAATACCCCCCATCCCCCGCGCCATACCCTCCAGGCTGCTCGGGTAAGTCCACTCACACAAGCAGCCTGGAGTGTTCATTCTCTTTTAGACAATCCTAGGAGTAACCGGCCGGAACGGAGGATGGCTCTAGTCGCTCGGGAACTGGCGCGCTACAAGGTTGAAATTGCTGCTCTCAGCGTGACCCGATTATCTGAGCAGGGTCAGCTGGAGGAGGTGGGTGCCGGCTACACCTTCCGGAACGGCCGACCAAAGGTAGAGCCGCGCGACGCTGATGTTGCCTTTGCCATCCGGATCGACATCATGGGACATCTGCCCTGTCTGCCGCAGAGTATCAATGATTGCCTTCGGGGAGACCAGTTCACCATCATCATCAGCGCCTACGCTCTCCCAACGACGAGCTCTGACGCGGCGAAGGACAAATTCTACGAGGACCTGCACACCGTACTGGCGACGGTTCCGAAGGTGGACAAACTGGTCGCCTTTAGTGACTTTAACGCCCGCGTCGGGTCGAATCACGCTGCCTGGCAGGGAGTGCTGGGTCCCCACGGTCTCGGTAGCTGTAACGATAACGGCCTTCTTCTTCTGCGATCATGGGCGGAATACCGTCTCCTGCTGACCAACACCTTCTTCCGACTTCTGACGTGAGAGAAAGCCACATGTATGCACCCTCGGTCGCGGCGCTGGCAGCTGCTGGACTATGATATCGTCCGGAGGCAAGATCGACAGGACGTGCTGGTAATCAAGGCGATCTGCGATGACGATGGTTGGATGGATCCCCGCTTCGTCCACTTCCAGATAAGGCTCCGACTTCAAACCCAACGTAGGCCCCAAAGTAAGTGACCGCCAGGTAAGTTAAATACTCTTTCGTTAAATCTGCCTGCTCACTGTTTTGATTTCAGCAACCAAATAAACGAGAAACTGGAGAACTTGCATGCTCCGGATAATAACGCCACTGTGGAAACACGATGGCGTAATCTGCGAAATGTCATGCAGTTCACCGCCCTCGATGTCCTCGGACGCGCACGCCGTTAACACCAGGACTTATTTGACGATAATGACGCCAAAATCGGCAACTTACTCGTGGAGGAGAATGGACTACACGAAGCCTACATGGACCATCGGAATGACGCCACCAAAGCAGCCTTTTTGAGATGCCGCCGCCTTGTACAACAACGGCTGCGCGAGATGCAGGATGCCTGGATGATCAGAAAGGCTGAGGAAATCCAGGGGTATGCGGACGCAATGAAAGGAAAAACTTTTTCAAAGCCGTCAAGGCCATCTACGGCCCATTTATCAAGGGGACCGCACCGCTGTTCAGCTCGGACGGCACAACACTGCTGACAGAGAAATTGCCAATTCTGAAGTACTGGGCCGAACACTTCAGAAGTATCCTTAATTGCTCATCAGCCATCTCCGATGCTGATATTGACCGACTCACTCAAGTGGACACGAACAATAACCTGGATCTACCGCCTATCCTACCAGAAACCACCCGGGCCGTGCAGCAGATTTCAAGCGAAAAGCACCGGGATCCGATTCAATCCCATCGGAAGTCTCCAAGCACGGTGGACCCCGGCTGATTTCAGAACTCAAAAAACTCTCCCAGGAGATTTGGCGCCAAGAACAAGCTCCTCAGAATTTCAAAGACGCGACCCTCGTCCATCTTTACAAGCGAAAGGGGAACAGGCAACTCTGTGATAACCACAGAGGCATCTCGTTGCTCAGCATCGCCGGGAAGATCTTCGCCCGTAGCCTACTCAATCGTCTGAACGGTCGCCTAGAGCAGGGATGCTCCCAGAAAGCCAATTTGGCTTCCGACGACACCACGGAACAACTGACATAATCTTTGCCGCCCGCCAGCTACAAGGGAAGTGCCAGGAGATGCAAACCCACCTTTACACTACCTTCGTGGACCTAACGCAAGCCTTTGACACGGTGAATCGCAACAGACTGTGGAAAGTCATGCAGAAATTCGGCTGAAATTGGGTTGTCCTGAACGGTTCACGCACATGGTGTGTCAGCTTTACGACGGGATGACGGCGCGTGTCACTGACAATGGGACGGTATCCGAAGCATTCGCAGTGACCAACAGAGTTAAGCAGGGCTGCGTAGTAGCTCCCACCTGTTCAGTCTCATGTTCTCGGCTATGCTGATGGACGCCTACCGTGATGAGCAGCCTGGTATCCGCATCGCCTACAGAACTGACGGGCACCTTCTCAACAGTCGCCGTATGCAGGCTCCAACGCGCGTGTCTACGACCACAGTCCATGACTTGCTCTTCGCGGACGACTGCGCCCTTCAAACCGTGACGGAGGAGGACATGCAAAGGAGTATGGACCTCTTCGCTGCAGGCTGCACCAATTTTGGATTTACAATCAGTACAGCCAAAACGGTTGTCATGCACCAGCCGCCACCCAGCGCGGAATAAAATGCTCCCTGGTTCAGCGATTTATGAGGCCGACCGGATCGCTGCCGCCAAGACCAAAAGAGCAGCACAAAAGTCACCAGCGCCCCGGACCAACACCACCAATACCCAGGCCCTTCCAACATGCCCGCACTGTCAACGCACCTTCCGCGCGCAAATTGGCCTGGTCGCACATCTTTGGACGCAATGCACCAGCAATCCGACAATTCCAACTTCTACGTCAAATTTTGCCAAACCACCTTCGGACTCACACACCCTCACCTCTAGCATCATTTTTATTACTCCCACCATCATAGAGACCACATCCCAATACTCATTGCCTCTTAACTCCACCATAGCCGTCGAAGCCCTCACCACACTCAGCGATGTGGACTCTCTCCTAAACTGTCCTCAATGCAACTGCACATTCATCGCTCGCATTAGTCTGGTCGGTCACTTGCGAATCCATCGTACAGAGACTGGAGAATCAGTGCCTTTATCACCAACACACAGCAGAGATCGCCTCATCCACTGCCCTCACTTTCAACTCACATTCACACATCGTATGGGCATATTTGATTACAGGCGCATCCATGACAGTGGAATTCACCGCAACGCTGACAACACCGATATACCATACACACCCTCGGCTCCTGCCATTCTCACCACCACTGCCACCCCCACTTCCACGAATGACATCCCCCCAGCCTTTCCCGATTTCTCCTGCCCCCACTGCGCCCGCAACTTCAACTCACGCAGCGGCCTAGTCGGTCACATGCGAATCCATCGCACGGAGGCTGGTGAACCATTGCCTGGGGTTCCGACATGCAGTCGACGTGCCCGCCGCCACTGCCCCTCACTGCTCCTGCGACATTTTTACACACCGCATGGGCCTATTAAGACACATGCGCCTCTACGACCACCTGCGGTAATACGGAAGGAGACAAAGCCACATCAGTGCACACTACCTACACCAATACATAGAGACCAGCCTCACCAGCATCACGTTCCTCAGAATATTACGGTTTTCTAGAAACCGTGGCTCGGAAGACTACCAATCTGACGCTTAAACCAGACCACGCCGTTGGCCCAGTGTATGTGCTGTGTGTGTCAAGTGGCTGAGCAGTAGACTGGGATTCAGACGGTGATGGCTTCTCCATATCCCCTGATTTAGTGAATTCTGGTGTGTGAGTTATGGGGGCCAGGTCATGCTAAGGCGCGCGAAGACGGGTACGCTGGCCCGTCAGCCAATACGCTACTCCCACATCAACCAAATGACCAACTCGGATGGTGGTCTTATTGAGGGGTTGGGGAGAGAGAGATATCGACGGTTCAGTGCATTTTCCTTACTATAAACAATGCAACGTGCTTGAAACTATCCCAGTGCGCTAAATGCCGTGGCTTGGAAGGTTGCCAACTGACGGGATAACTTGGACCGCGAGGTCAGCCCAATGTGTGTTTTGTGTGAAGTGGCTGACTTACGGACTAAGAGTCAGGCTGCAATAGCTCTTTTATAATGTGGCCTTCATGGCACTCGCACTCGGTTGGATCCAAGCCACGTGTAGTGGTACGCCAAGGGGCGGCTCTGACCGCGCCAGCCACCTGCGTCATCTCCAATCTCAGGTCTTCTTGACCTGTGATGGCACCGGGCTCAGGTAGGGGAAGAGAAGTGAGTGCGGTAGATGCAGTCTACTATCACTTTAAGCTAAATCACGCGCAGTTCACCGTCCTTGCACCGCCATTCCGTGGAGCATACGGTGGATCTCGTCGTAAACGACGGTCGAACGCGCATGCTCAAGTCACCGTCCGTGGGCACATGGTGAAAATAAAGTGAGCCCACGATCATTTAATAGTCAATTCCAGTTCTTTGTCCATGGCGCCTATCGGTGTCAAGCTCTATCGAATAAACCTCGAAGGCCACATGAGGAGGACGCTTGGGATTTGCGAAAATAAACATTTTCGTCCTAAAGTCGGATTCCTGAGACAACAAGTGGTCACAGTCAATCCGAATATGCTGTTTGCTGAGTCAGTACTTTTTTGTATGAAAATAAAAATGGACTGCTGTACTTAAACAGGAACAATTATGAGACCCCCAAAGTCTACATCAGTGGATTGACATGTTAGAAAAAATCTTCATTTTCAGTTCAAATTTCCAGTCTACTTTCCTTTTCTTCACAAACACTCCTTTAATACGCGTCTTAATCTGGAACATTGCTTAAACGTGGGCTGTAAAATTTTCAGTACGTCTAGCTTTAACGTAAAATCTTGTTTTCCCTTCATAATAACGTTCAAATACCCATCACAAAAGGCATTACGTAGAGGGATATATACGATAGGGCCGCATGCTACGTGAAAATTCAATTTAAAGATTACCCGCGATGGAAACCAAGCGTGCGTGAAATTGAGGCGCTTCATCTGCCGTATTGCTCTCTCACTGTCTCCTCGCAGACATTTTCAAAAGCGTGCGATTTTTCGTTGTGTGCGAAATGGATCAAATTCGGGCACAGGCTTGAGAATGGGCCTTGAGTGGAGAATGTGTTGGCGCCAATGCCAGCTGCCACCTAAACCGCGAAAAAAAAGGCATGGCATTTGAGCAAGAATGCCTTCTGGGGTGTTAATAATAAAGGAAGTATGAACAGACCTTCGCCGATGAACGCTCATCCATCGCTTATGGAAGTCATTTAGCCCGTTCTGCCTTGTGGCTCACTCTCCAGCCCCACCAGCAGCCGAAATGTTCAGTTGTATGGCAGCTGGCGGGGCTCAAGGGTAAGTCCCAAGACAAATGGTATGAGTAAGATCCGTTAGCGATCAGTGTGCGTTCGTCAATGAAGATAACGAGCCTTTGGCGCAGTAGGTTAGAACGTTGAACTTCTACTCAATAGATCACGGGTTCGAGCCTCGGGGGGTGCGCCACCTGGGGTTGGGTATGGCTGGCTGATGACGGCTAGTAAGCCAGAAATGGCCATTCCAGTCCCCCTTATCCTTGCCACCCATGCTCATCTGCCGCTGAACGGACTCTTAACGGTAAGGGTTGACTCCAGAAAGTTGAGCGCTGAGACAGCGTCCTAACGGTAATATTTCAGGCAGCTGCCATACATCCTGGGTTCTACCTTCATAGGCCAACCAGCTCAGAGAAATCTAGCTGACATAGTCGGTAAAAGATGGCTTTGAGGCAGTCTCGTATATCCAACCTTTCGAATTTTCACTGTTGCTGATTTCTGATGATGACTGGTTGCTAGGAGCTGGCCTGCGAGAACCAAGACTTAAAGGAAAAAACCTGCCCTGCGAGCTGATTGGTTAACATCGGTCCTACGAATTTTAATACTGCATTTACTGATTACACAAGATAAAACTGCAGAGTGCGCAGTTCAGCGGTCTTATGCTGACTTTCCACTGCCTGTTTTTGTGAACCTTGGAACCTGCCCTGATACGCGGTTCGCTGTGCGCATATTCACTCGCGTTCCCACAAACGTGGGTTTCCGGTCAAAGGGCAAGATGACAGTTCCGTCAGCTTCGGGTTACGGCCTGATCGAAGAAAGCACACCGTCCTCTTTCCTCAACCCAGTAGGCATTGTAAACTGGTAAATTCACTGGGGGCCGTAAGTACAGCTCCATGAGAGACCACGTAGAGTCAACAAGAAGGCAAAACGGCGAAATACTGGACGCCGAGCGGAATCGAGTGTTCTTCGTGGGCTCAACCGACTGCCTGTCGGCAGGTGCATACAGCAACTCTTGAGTGATAGAACTGCATGTGACAATTGAAATAAAATTACATTTACTATCTACACGTTGATTATTTGAAACTGATTTAATAAAATCGTTTGCCGTTGCTTCACTCCACTTATCTTACTCCTGCAGCAGATAGTAAGTGAAGGTTAACTGGTTCTCTTTTAAACTCTTACAGGCAGTTGGACCAGCCATTGATTTTTTTCGAGGCCTGACAGGTTGAGATAACCCAAAAAGTTTAAATTAGGGTTATCCTCCAAAAATAAATTAACGTTCCAATATATATATATATATATATATATATATATATATATATATATATATATATATATATATATATATATATATATATACATATACATATATATATATGATAGTGTGCGGCTCACCGATCTGCTTAAAAAACATTTATGTTCCGTTGTGCCCTGGAGCTCAGACAAGAGCCCCTCACAGGCGGTCTCATAGTGATGTGTAGCATATGTTGCAAATGTGGAACCGACAAAGACAAGGGAGACTGGAATGGGCATTTCTGGATTATTAGCCGTCATCAGCCAGTCATACCCAATCCCAAGTGTGGCACACCTGGGAAAAGAAAAGTGCTCTTCGGGAAATGGAGTTTTACTCGTAAATTTTCAAGTTGGAACGTTAATTTACTTTGCAGGATAACCCTAATTTAAACCTTTGGGGTTATCTCAACCTGTCAGGCCTCGGACAAATTCAATGGCAGGTCCAACTGCGTGTAAGAGTTTGAACGAGAACCAGTTAATCTTCACTTACTAACTGCTACAGGAGTAAGATAAGTGGAGTGAAGCAACGGCAACCGATTTAATAAACTTCAGTCTCAAGTAATCAGCGCGTAGATACTCAACGTAAGTTTATTTCAATTGTCACATGCAGTTCTATCACTTAAGAGGTTTTTTCGTTTTCCGAGAACCTGGTTTAACATGAAAACTAGTTATGCATGGAGTTGCTGAATGTCCCTGCCGACAGGCAGTCGGTTGAGCCCACGAAGAACACTCGATTCCGCTCGGCGTCCAGTATTTCGCCGTTTTGCCTTCTTGATGACTCTACGCGGTCTCTCATGGAGCTGTACTTACGGCCCCCAGTGAATTTACCAGTTTACAATGCCTACTAGGTTGAGAAAAGAGGACGGTGTGCTTTCTTCGATCAGGCCGTAACCCGAAGCTGACGGAACTGTCATCGTGCCCTTTGACCGGAAACCCACGTTTATGGTAACGCGAGTGATTATGCGCACAGCGAACCTCGTATCAGGGAAGGTTCCAGCGTTCACAATATCAGGCATTTAACCTGTCAAGATAGTTGTAAAATTAAGTGGACATTTATGTTATTCATTATTTTGACAATTTCCTTTAGTAATGGCTGTCTTTGGCATAGCTTGCGCATCTGAGCTTGTTTTCCTTTTAGAGGCGAATAATCTTACATTGGGAGCTTTACCAAGCAAGACTTGACGCGTAAACGTCCTAATGCAGATGGTGAACAAACAGGGTCCTTTTAGAAAAGCATAGTATATATGATCGAAATCAATCGAAATTCTTTTTGCTTTACTTGAGTGTATCAGTATCAGTATATTTCAGTATCAGTATATTTGAGGGAGATGTAGGTGAGTCACCTTTGAATTCCCTATTTGTACATGCGAGTTGTGGTATCAAAAAAATTGTATCTCGATATTTTGGCGAGGCCAACATAGTGGAACAAAGTTGAAAAAGAGCAGACAGTGAAAAAAAGCTCCCGGTGATATTTAGGAGAAAAAAACTGTCGCCCTTGGGAGGGGGTCCAACGGGGGGGCATTTCGGAGGTCACATGATGCTCCATTGCTGATTGCAGCGTCCGTTGAGGGATTTCAAAGGCTGAAATAGATGTCCAGATCATCCTCGGTCCATTGCGGTTTGAACCAGGGAATAACGTTCATACACCTCATGGACGACGGACGCCAGGTCCAGCTGATGCGAATACTCACGGTGTCACCAAGGTGTGTAAATAAGTTAAGCATCGAAGACCTCAAGGACCCCAGCATGGGAATAATGGGAGAATGCAAGCCCTCGAACGAAAATAACAAACAAAGAAATTTTACTCAAATATAACTAGTAGTATCATTAATGCCTTACTTTCTGACGTCACACTTGCAGCTTTCAGTTAGTGTTGTAGCTCGCACCATTATATCGATCTAACTTTGCTTAAAAACCTCCAAGGAGTCCGACATTACAACATCCAGAGGAAGACTATTCCAAGCTTCGACTTCTCTTTTGGAGAAGAAGTACTTCCGAGTGTCTAGCCTTGCTCCAGTCACACGTAATTTGAGGGGATGACCTCTCAAGTTCGTTGTTTTTGCTAACTCGAAGAAATCCCCTGGCACGAGACAACAGTCCTGGATATTTATTATGCGGAATGTTAGTATCAGGTCCCCCCAAAGCTGTCTATAGTGCAGGGGAAAGAGATTGAGACTCGACAGCCGTGTTTCATAAGGCAGTGAGCCATGTCCAAGGACAAGTGTGGTTGCTCGCCTTTGGACCTTTTCGAGGATGTTGATGTCCTTCGCCGCCCAGGGTCTCCAAGCTTGGATAGCGGACTCCAGCTGTGGCCGCACGAATGTTCCGAAGACTTTAGCGAAGCAGTCGGTAGTGAAGGCTGCAAAAGCTCGTTTAACGAGGTACAGAA